>CAUYLG010065002.1:0-18445 GCA_963573385.1 Cacajao melanocephalus | reverse complement strand
TTTCTTTGCATTGGGTTAGAAGATGTTCTTTTAACTCAGAGAAGGTTGTTATTACCCACCTTCTGAAGCCTGTTTCTGTCAATTCATCAGATTCATTCTCCATCCAGCTTTGCTCCCTTGCTGGTGATGAGTTGTGATCCCCTGGAGGAGGAGAGGCGTTCTGCTTTTTGGTGTTTTCATCCTTTTTGAGCTGGTTTCTTCCCATCTTTGTGGATTTATCTACCTGTGGTCTTTGCAGTTGGTGACTTTTGGATGGGGTGTCTGAGTAGACATCGTTTTTGTTGATGATGAAGTTATTTCTTTTTGTTTTTTAATTTTCCTTCTAACAGGCCCCTCTGCTGTAGGACTGCTAGAGGTCCACTCCAGACCTTGCTTGCCTGGAGATTACCTGTGGCGGCTGCAGAACAGTAAGGGTTGCTGCCAGTTTCTTCTTCTGTTATCTTTGTCCCAGAAGGATACCTGCCAGATGTTAACCTGAGCTTTCCTTTATGAGGTGTCTCTGGATATATGGGTGTTGGGGAGCTGCTTTAGGAGACTGTCTGTCTCTTATAGGAGCTCAGTTGTTGGGCTGTGAGCTTCTTTGTTCTGTTCAGAGCTGCAAGGCAGGTATGTTTAAGTCTGCTGCAGTGGAACTTATAACTGCCTTTTTTTCACAGGTGCTCTGTCCTGCGAAGGTGAGGCTTTATTTATAAGTTCCTGATGTGCTGCTCCCTTTTTTCAGAGATGCCCTGCTCAGTGAGGAAATAGCCTAGTCACAGTCTGCCAGCAGAGGCGTTGCTGAGCTGTTGTGGGCTCTGCCCAGCTGCTGTGTGCACTTCCTTGGAGTTTTGTTTATAGAGGTCTAGTTAGAACTGCTTTTGTAATGGCGGTCTGCCTCAGTAATGGCTGACTGCCTCTGTAATGGTGGACTGCCTCGGTAATTGCAGATTGCCTCAGTAATGGTGGATTGCCTCAGTAATGGTGGACTGCCTCGGTAATGGTGGACGGCCTTAGTAATGGTGGACTGCCTTGGTAATGGTATATGCCCTTTCACCCACAGAGCTGGACCGTCCTGGGTCCAGCTGTGCTTGCTGTGAAACTCTCAATCTAGAGCGTTTCAGATTGCTGGTCTTTGTGGGGGTGGGAGTTGCTGCGCCAGATCACCTGGCTCCCTGTTTCAGCCCCCTTCTTTCAGTTGAATGGGCAACTCTGTCTCTCAGGCATTCCGGGCTCCAGTTGAAATGGCGACCCAGATTTGTGTGAGTTTTTATGCAGAGACCCACTGCGCCAGCTGAAACGGCCATTCTGGAAACTCGTGGTGCTTTTCCACCTGGGAATCTCCTGGTCTGTGGGCAGTAAAAACTCTTGGAAATGTGGTGATCACTCACCCTCCATGTTTTTGCTGGGAACTGCACTCCAGAACTGTTCCTATTCAGCCATCTTGGATCCTCCCCCTAACCTTTTGAGATGTTTTTAAATGAGCGAGTCATGGAACTCAGATGGCTTTATGCTCAGTTCTTTGTTATGTTAAACCACAGAGATTTAGAATATTGTTTATTACTGAATCATTAACAGCCAATTCTGATTGATACAGAGACATAATGAACTATTAACTAACAATAGTGGGAGCCTGAAGGACTGAAATGGTATTTCCAAAGTGATGAGAGAAAATACCTGACAACCCAGAATTGTATAACAGTAATGATGAACATTTATTGAGAATTTAGAGTTCTACAAGGTTTATCTGTGTATTTGGTTAATCTCCACAGCAGCCCTCTAAGATAGGTACTATAATTATCCTCATTTTATAGATGAGAAAACAGAAGACTAGAGAAGTTCTGTGAACTTCCTAAGGTCCACGGTTAGTATCTAGCAGAACTGGAATTCAGACTCAGGTAGTCTGCCCTAGACCACTAATGTAAAACAGTCTTTCAAGAATGAGGATGATATAAAACTTACCATCTTGCAGAGCTTATTTAGGGAACTTCAGGAATAAGGAAAATAATACCAGAAGGAAAATCTAAAATGTAAAAAAGAAAGGCAAGCAAAGAAGTGAGTAAACTTTTCTGCATGTTGAGATGAACATTGTTCATATTAAATAATAATATGTAATTATGGAATTTTAAAACACAATTAAAATTCTGGATTTTAACAATAGATGTCACTCTAAAGGGGGACCATTGCAGTAAAGTATTCCAAGAACTTGCATCTCAGTAGCATTGTACTACTTGAGAGCTTAGCAATGCAGAATGTCAGGATCACTTCATACTTACTAATTGAAATCTGCATTTGAACACATTTCCCAGGTGATTCATATTTACATTAAAGATTGAGAAGCCCTCTTCCAAGGTCCTCAAATTGTTTGGGATGGGAATTATGATATCAGTTAACTTCAAGCTTGGTCAAAGTCAACAATATAATTTCGACAATAACCCCTAAAAGAAAAGAAACAGCGTATGTAAAACTTCCAAATCAGCACAGGGCAAAACCGGACTCAAAATATTAACAAATATAAAAAGTAGCCAAGAAAAGAAGGATGTTCAGGGCAAATCAAAAAAGCCCAGTCAAGTTCAGGCATAACAAAATTCCAGTAAATGTGAGTAGTCAAAATTTGCCAGTTAAAAGAGATTGTCAAATAGAGTTTTAAAATAATCCAATTGTATTATTTTTACAAATGACATGTAAAACACAGGACATGAAAGTGAAAATATCAAAAGATATACCAGGCAAACATTAAATATAAGAATGTTGGGGTAACAATAATACTTCAGCAAAGCTTAGGGGAAAAAAGAATGCTAGAGTACCCATATTAATATCAGACTATAGATACATTTTTTAAAATTTCATTTATTTATATTTTAGAGACAGAGGCTTACACTGTCCCCCAGGCTAGAGTACAGTGGTGTGATCATAGATTACTGCAGCCTCAACCTCTTGGGCTCAAGCAGTCCCCGTGACTCAGCTGCCTACCTGGGACTCAGACAAAATATGTGTAAGGCAAAAAGTTTAAACTTAGGCTTAATTTTAAAATAGCCTCAAAATAAAGAAAGCAAAATTGATAGGTTTACAGTGAGAAGTTTTCCAATGCTATATATTTGCTAGATGTCAGTACATTCTTATTTGAAGGTCAAGCATCAAAAAAATCAGTGAAGATATAGTACATTTGAGCAACGTGATTTATATATATGATCTTGTGGGCACATATACAGATGCTGTACCCAACAATTCGAGAACATACATCCTTTTTAAGTACATGGGAAACATTTTTCTTTTCTTTTCTTTTCTTTTCTTTTCTTTTCTTTTTTTTTTTTTTTTAGACTGAGTCTCACTCTCTTGCCCAGGCTGGAGTGCAATGATGCTATCTCAGCTCACTGCAACCTCTGCCTCCCAGGTTGAAGTGATTCTCCTGCCTCAGCTTCTCAACTAGTTGAGATTACAGGCATCTGCCATCACACCTGGCTAATTTTTTTTTTTTTTTTGTATTTTTAGTAGAAATAGGGTTTCACCATGTTGGCTAGGCTGGTCTTGAGCTCCTGACCTCAGGTGATCCACCTGCCTTGGCCTCCCAAAGTGCTGGGATTATAGGCATGAGCCACTGCACCTGACCCATGTGAAACATTTTTCGAAACAAAATAACAAAACTTATCTAAGAGGAAAGAGTTGGTGGTGATTAGATGAGCATTAACTTGATTCTTTTTTAATATCTTTTCTTGAGCATTAGTAGCACTAAGTGAGCACAGTACATGTAATCACTGTTTCTAAAGCCTTAATCGTGCCTTTGAAACCCATTGTTTTTTTTCCACTTGGAGACCTTGCTGTGAATTGAGAGGGAACTGCCTGTGTCTTTGACAATGTAATTGAATTGTACGATTTCACCCGTTCATCAACTCTAAATTAGAAGAATGCCAGCTCATGCAGTGGCTACAATATTAGACAAGGACTTTGCATCTAGTCACTGGAGTAAGAAGAATAGAGATTTTGGAATTCTGGGCAGTACCTTTTCTTCAGCCTTTTTGGGCCTGGTGAAGTCATTTTTGGCCTTTCCAACTATGTCTTACCCTTACATGGCCAGAAGTAACCTTGTTCTCCTCTGAGTCACTATAATCTTTTATCTGTGCACCATGTTTGGCACATAGTGAACATCTAACAAATGTTTGAATGATGGAAACGATTTTCTTTCAGATTTCCTTTCTCTTTCAGGGGCTACCTAGGACAAACACCACTAGAAGATACATACCTTCTAGCGGTATTTGTCCTAGGTAGCCCCTGAAAAAGAAAAAAAAACACCTGATGTAAGAAGACAACCGTGCTCTAGGGCAACTCTGGTGCTTTGTAAAGAAGGAAAACATCAGAACTTTCCAGTGAAACAGTCCATAATATTCTCAAAGACCCTTAGCTGCAGAATTCATATTGTATCACTTGAAGATTCTAAGATTTCAGAACACAGGCAGTTTCAGGAGACACAGGCAGTTTGTGCTCAATTCACGGCAAGGTCTGCAGGAGAACACATAGACTCTGTTGTACTTGAGGGACGATTTTTCTAGCCTGGCTTGAAGGGAGGCCACATGTTATCCCAGACCCACCTTGCCACCTTAGTAAGCACTATAAACTCATACAACTCCTAGATTGTAACACTGGAAATGGTTTATTATATTAGCTTTCTATTGCTATATAACAACACCTATTTATTAGCTCACAGTTCCATAGATCAATAGTCTATACAGGGATCTGCTTAGAGTCTCACAAGGTAGGATTCAAGGTGTCAGCTCAGCTGAGTTCTCATCTGGAGACACTGGGCACATTCTTGTTGTTGGCAGAATTGAGTTTCTTGTGATTATAGGACTAAGATCCCTGTTTCCTTGACAGCTTTCAGCCAGGGGCCGCTCCCAATTCCTCCAGGCTGCCTGCATTCTTTGACATGTGGCCTTCTCAGTCTTTAACCCAGCAGTGGTACATCAAATCCTTCTCATGCTTCAGCTCTCTTACTTCCTCTTCTGTGTCCAGTTGGAGAAAACTGTCTGCTTTTAAAGGGCTTGCGTAATTAGATTAGGCCCACCTGGATAATCTCCCTATTTTATAGTAAAATCTGTCATGTAATAACTTATTCATGGGAATAAAATCCATCTTAGTCAACAATTCTGGGATTGTTGGGGGTGGGGGAATCTGGGACCATTTCGGAACTCTGCCTATCACATTTGTATATATATTTTATCTCATTTACTGGATCCTAAGAGTCTTGAGAACAGGTTAGTGCCTGCCACATCATAACATTTAGTAAATATTGACATTTACATTATCTATGACTAAAAATGAATGTGTTAGGAGTTATGTATGAGAGCTACAGTCTTATTCACGTTTAAATCCCTGGTCTCTAGCATAGTATATCATTGATAGTATGTATCATTGATATTATGCCTAAATGTTTTAGAAAACATTTAGATAAATAAATGAAAGAATAAATATACAATTCAGGGCTGTGGCTACTGTTGTGATTATTATATAGCATGATATGTTTCTCAGAGGCTACTATTCTGATTATTATATAGCATGATATGTTTCTCAAAAATCATGTAATTTCTTTGTAGTTTTAATAAAATGATAGAGTACAGATAGGGTCTTGTAGTATTTTTTTTTTAAATAGCTGCTTCAAAAGTGAAATTTTGCAAATTGCTTATTTACATAAATGTCTTCAGTAGTTTTTCCTGGTATAAAGAAAGGAACATTGGAATAGGAAATAAAAGTTGGATTCAGATCTTGGCAGAGGGGTCTGTATGTTTGTGTGCGTGTGTGTGTGTGTGTGTGTGTATGTGTATTTGAGGGGTGAGGACTAGTTGAATTAAATAATCTTTTACATTCCAATGTCCTGTGCTGCTGTTTCCTATACTGTTCAACTGTTCAGGCATACTATTTCATATAATCATGTGCCTTATACATTTTGATTTCAGATATCCGGCAGAAGTATTCCAGCTAAAGGAAAAAATACTTGAAATTGGACATCAGAGAGATTAGCCATTTCCTCCAGATATCCAGATGGATACCAACAATAGCTGCCAAGACAAATTTATCTTTGGAATTGAAAGCCTGTTAACCTGGGACTATCTAATGCTAATATTTTTCTTCCTGTTTGAGTAGATTTTTAACCTCTAGTTAGGAGTGATGAATGTTGTTGCAATATGATAACATTTGCTCGGTCGTTATTGATGATCTGCTCTAAAAATAGATTAGTAGATACTTAACCCATCAGAGAGCTTGTCAGTGTAATAACGTCACTGTAATCAGGCCAAGTAATGTAATTCTCTGCTTAGTTCAGTTGCTAATGGTCATCCAGAGAGGTCATTCCCATCTGACATGACTCATGTGGAGGCTTCTGGAATATGGTACTGTACTTGAAAGAATGCTGGCCAGTGCGGTGGCTCACACCTGTAATTCTAGCACTTTGGGAAGCGAAGGTGGATGGGTAGCTTAAGCTCAGGAGTTCAAGACCAGCCTGGGAATCATAGTGAGATCCCATCTGTATTTTTAAAAAATGCTATATAAGGAGAAGCAATATGACTTATTCATTATCTCTGACCTTTCAGTACAGGATGGGGTTTTAATCCAACATTTCCTAAAATCATGTGACTATAGAAGGCCTGTAGATTCAACAAATGTTAACACAGTTTAGGAAAGGCTGATTTTTTCTGATTTAAGAAAGAAGCCTTGTATGGTGATTTATGCCTGTAATCCCAACACTTTGGGAGGTTGAGCGGGGAGGATTGCTTGTGCCCAGGAGTTTGAGACTAGCCTGGGCAATGTGGTGAGACCTTGACTCTACAAAAAATAAAACATTAGCTGGGCATGGTGGCGTGTGCCTGCAGTTACTTGGGAGGCTGAGGTGGGAGAATTGCTTGAGCCCAGGAGGTTAAGGCTGTATTGAACTGTGATCATACCACTGCACTCAAGCCTGTCTTAAAAAAAAAAAAAGAGAGAGAGAGAGAGAATGAAAAGAAGTAAAACCAACTCTTAGGAGCATCAGAATGTTTTTATTGGAAGTAGCTTATGACAGAATCTGAGGCCCTTGCCCAGTATAGTGAGTTGGTGGCAAAGCTTGGGTGAGAATAACGCAAGTGTCTCTCATTTCTGTGCCTTTCTCACTATAATATAGTTCTTAACAAACTGTTTAAAAGTCTCTTAGCTGCTATAAGCATAAACCCTTTTGTGTAGAAGGTGGCCATAACTTTTGCATTGACTAGGTTTCGGTTTGGAGATAGGAATGAGAAGAGAGCTTTGACTTAAGGTATGTACTGGTTCTTTGTTTAATGACTGTCACAAGATAGTTGCTTTTTCCGACTCCCGTTCCATTCTTTTTAAATACAGAGTCTTCTTTCCTCAATTCTTTACCCTCAGGAGTAACAGCTGTTATTAAGTCATCAGATTCTACTGTGAACTAATTCAACCATAGTCTTTTCTAAAATCTGTACTATAGGAATGGGCATTGCAGTGGGGTCCTAAATCTTTCATAAATTATTCAGTCTTTCTATTTAATCAGTTTAGGAGCCAGTTTGGTTTTTTTTTTTTCTTCTTCCAGTTTTTCTTGACCATCATCTGCTTAAAAGAGAAATAGGGAAGAAAATAGATGAAAAACTCAAATATCCATTCTGAATGTCCAATTTTTTTAAAAAAACGTGGTCGTAAAGGCTGAAGTTTACAGGTTGCCCTGGCTGATAGCTTCTAATTTCATTCCTAAATAACTGTTCTTTACATTTTGAAGATTTTCATTCTTGCTTTCTCTTACCAGAAAGTGCTATTATCATAAATCATTTTAAGGGAGTATTTTATAGAAAATTGGAATTGAGTGGACTCAAGATAGGAACACAGTCAGGGGCCTGGAGACATGGAGAGGTGTGCGAGAAGAAACAGAAAGACACAGAGGACGCACTGCTAAAGGCACAGTCATGGAGATCACTGGGACTCTAAAGTCACCAGACTTCCTGGTTTTGAGCTATGTCATATTGAACAAGATATTTAATTTCACTGTGCTCATTATCTGATCTCTAAAATGAGAATAATACTCCCATCTGCAGGATTATGAACATTACAGAAGTCAAAGTGTTTATTATAATATTGTATTCATCCATCCAGTTAGAGTTTGCCTTTGGGATGTGAGATTGAGAATTTTTTTTTTACCTTCTCCTTTTTATTTTGTCAGAAAACCAATAAAACATATTTTTACTTTAATATAAAAAGGAAATATGTGAATGGCCTGCCTTTTAGTTAGCGCTCAGTAAATGTGAGTTATCTTTTCATTTTTCCTTCCTTCCCCAACACACTCTCCACCTCTAAACTTCCTTGATTTTTTTCTTGATACCAGCTCTTTCCTCTGTAAGGAAGAGAATAAGATCCAGCTATACCTATAATTCTTCTGGGGTTGAGGTAGATACAGGATGAGTGGAGGGAACTCTGCCTGTGCAAGAAGCAATAGAGTATATAAAGACTCAGGCTTGGGAGAAATTCAGATCTAAATTTGTATCCTGACCCCTACCATTTAAAAGCTAAGTAACCTAAGACAAGTTTTTAAATAAAACCTGTTTTTTCTTTTTTAAAATAGTGATAGACTAGGCATAGTGGCTTATGCCTGTAATCTCAACTCTGCAAGGCCACAATGGGAGAATCACTTGAGCCTGGGAATTTGAGACTAACCTAGGAAACATAATGAGACCCCATCTCTACAAAAAATTTAAAGGATTAGCTAGGTGTAGTGATGTGTGCCTATAGTCCCAGCAACAGGGGTGGCTGAGGCAAGAGCATCCCTTGAGCCCAGGGTTCAAGTGTGCAATGAACGGTGTCTATACCACTGTATTCCAGCCTGGGCAACAGAGGGAGACCCTGTCTATAAAAAATAAAATAAAATGGCAATAATTATAATGCTTACTCTTAAAACTCCAAAATGATCCTTAGACTCCATGTCTCACAGCCGGTTCACACTGATGCAACAGGTGGGGTCCCATGGTCTTGGGCAGCTCCGCCACTGTGGCGTCGCAGGATGTAGCCTCCTTTCCGGCTGCTTTCACGGGCTGGCACTGAGTGTCTGCAGCTTTTCCGGGCGTGTGGTGCAAGCTGTTGGTGGATCTACAATTCTGGGGTCTGGAAGACAGTGGCCCTCTTCTCACAGCTCCACTAGGTGATGCCCCAGTAGGGACTCTGTTGGGGGGGCCCTGACCCCACATTTCCCTTCTGCATTGCCCTAGCAGAGCCGCTGCAGCAAACTTCTTCCTGGACATCCAGGCATTTCCATACATCTGAAATCTAGGCAGAGATTCCCAAACCCCAATTCTTGACTTCTGTGCCCTTGCAGGGTCAACACCACGTGGAAGCTGCCAAGGCTTGGTGCTTGCAACTTCTGAAGCCATGGCCCAACCTCTGTGTTGGCCATTTTCAGCCATGGCTGGCGTTGCTAGGACATGGGGGACCATGTCCCTAGCCTACAACAGCACAGGGACTCTGGGCCCAGCCCATGGAACTATTTTTTTCTCCTAGGCCTCTGAGCCTGTGATGGAAGGAGCTGCTGTGAAGACCTCCGATTACCTTTCTGTGTTTCAGACTTGCATGGGACCTGTAGCCCCTTTGTTTTGGCCAGTTTCTCCCATTTGGAATGACTATATTTACCTAACGCATGTAACCCCATTGTATCTAGGAAGTAACTAACTTGCTTTTGATTTTACTGGCTCCTAGGCAGAAGGAACTTGCTTTGTCTTGAATGAGAGTTTGGATTGGACTTTTGAGTTAATGCTGAAATGAATTAAGACATTGGAGGACTGTTGGGAAGGCATGATTGGTTTTGAAATGTGAGATATGAGATTTGGGAGGATCCAGAGGTGGAATGATATGGTTTGGCTGTTTCCCTACCCAAATCTCATCTTGAATTCCCATGTGTTGTGGGAGGGACCCAGTAGGAAGTAATTGAATCATGGTGGCAGATCTTTCCTGTGCTGTTCTCATGATAGTGAATAAGTCTCATGCGATCTGATGGTTTTAAAAATGAGAGTTCTTCCCAGCACTGTGGGAGGATGAGGTGGGTAGATCATGAGGTCAAGAGATAGAGACCATCCTGGCTAACATGGTGAAACTGTCTCCACTAAAAAGTACAAAAAAATTAGCAGGGAGTGGTGGTGCAAGCCTGTAGGCCCAGCTACTTGGGAGGCTGAGGCAGGAGAATCACTTGAACCCAAGAGGTAGAAGTTTCAGTGAGCCAAAATCATACCACTGTACCTCAGCCTGGGCAACAGAGTGAGATTCTGTCTCAAAAAAAAAAAAAAAAAAAATAGCTTCCCTGCATAAGTTCTTTGCCTGCTGCCATCCGTGTAAGATGTGACTTGCTCCCCCTTGCCCTCTGCCATGATTGTGAGGCCTCCCAGCCACATGGAACTGTAAGTCCATTAAGCCTTTCTCCTGTATAAATTACTCAGTCTCGGGTATGTCTTTATTAGCAGCGCAAAAACGGACTAATACTTAATAAGACTATCTAATGGGGTTGTGATCTGTATATACTTAGCATGGTATCTGGCACATTGTGACCCTCAACAAAGGTTAGTTGTTATTATTTTCATCATTAGGATTATCATCCTATTCAGATGATTTTCAGGTCCTTCGGCAATCCTAAAGGACTGGAAATTCCTAGGCCGTCCGATTTGATGGTTTAGAGGAAGGAGTTTTCATCTTTTAGTAGATCTTCCTTTTTAGACCTCCTCTTTATCTTAAGAGGGACTTCTGACTCAAAAGCTTTGAATTTACTTTTAGTGTCCGTATGTTACCTACTCTGCTGGCTTACCCAGTGGTTTTGGTTAGTAGGCTGTTTTTTAAGAAAAACTGATCCAAACTCCTTACCTATCAGTTCACTGCTTTGGGCCATTCATTGCTAGGGATATTGACTACTGTTCCATGTTGATGAATTAGAGAATCCTTGGCTAGCGTAGTGTGATGTATTATTTTGGGCTGCCCATGCATTAAGGGGCTGGAAGATGGAATCCTGGTGTCTGATAAAAATGAAATAGACTCTGGGTCATGGCATCATTGTTGTATCCAGTAGGCTTCTGGGAAGGCAACTTTCAGAAACTTCTTAGGACATTGGGAGAGACTCTGAGGTGAGACCCCTGGGTGAATTGGTACTGTTTGTTTCCCTAGAATCTCTGCTAATAGGAGGAGCAGTGTTTATTGCTGAAAAACATGTATGGTGTAACCTAAGGAGAGGCTTACCATGAGTGCTTTGAGTTTAGAAGAGCCTTCTGCTTGGGATCTGAAAATGAAGCACCTGTGTACAAGTAAAATATCATGCTGCAGCTTGACTGCCTGCTATCCCCTGCCCCATTGCTCTACTTCTTGGATCAGCTCTATTCCCTTTGAGGGCATTCCTGGCAACTTCACAGTCAGATTCAATGAATTCATTTTATTTTTTAATTCAGCATTGTTTAATTGCCTCTGTCAAATGAACTGTGATGTGGGCCACTTAGGTTTGCATCACTATTTAGGGTGCCTATTCTGTGCTCAAACCCAGCTTCTAGCTGTGGAAGACAAAGACTTCTGCCTCCCTGTGAAAGTTCATTATACTATACCTCAGCTGCTTCCATGGATATCTTGCAGTGTACTTTAAAAAAAGAAATAAATATCCTAAGAGTTAAGTCATATCCAGTTAGCATATGGTATATAATTGTGGTACAAGTAGTGAATTCTATGGTGGTCCAGAGATGAATGATCATGATGGGCTGTAAATACCATGGAATGGTTTGTAGAGTAGATAAGACTTGAGTTGCACCTTACATGAATGAAGGAACTGTCAAGAAGGTATTTAGTGCCTGTCCTTTTGAGTGACAGAGTTTTCTTATGCAGAGGGCTTTGTGCAAGCTCTTGGCTCTATGCTGGTGATCTTTGTCTGTTATTATCCTAAAGAAGCATTTTGCTCTCTTCTCTGTTCTGTCCTCTGGGGATATTTGTGGTCCAGATCAGCATCCCAGTTCTTAAACTGATATTTTCATGCAATTTTTTTTTCCACCAAAGTATTCCTAAGGAGAAGAGTAAACATATGTAACCCAATAGTTGCTGCCCTTCACTTGAAATATTTTGAAGTCTTATGTTTTGGTTCTAAAATGTATATATAAGATTTATGTTTTCCTCATAATATTTTTAATTATTTAATGTAAAAGCCCTTTAAAAAGAAGGGGGAAAAAAACCCTCTGAATAAGTTATGCTTCAGGAAAGTTACCCCTCCCCATTTAAAAACTTGAGGTACAATTCACAAAATGTAAGATTCATCAATTTAACCATTTTAAGGTGTACAATTGGTGCCATTAAGTGCATTCACAATGGTATACAGTCCTCACCAGTATCTAATCCAGAAATTTCTCATTGCCCCAAAAGGAAACGCTGTCCCCATTCTTCATTTCCCCTTCCCTCAACCCTGGCAACCACTAATCTGCTTTCTGTTTTATGGATTTACTTATTCTAATGTTTAATATAAATGAAATCACACAATGCATTATTTTTTAGTGTTTGATTTCTTTAACTTAGTATAATGTTTTCAAGGTTAATTCATGTTGTAGTATCAGTACTTATTCCTCTTTATGGCCGAATAATACTTCATTATATTGGTATACCATGTTTTATTTATCCATTTGTCAGTTGATGGACATTTGGGCTATTTCCACCTTTTCCCTATTGTAAGTAGTGCTGCTATGAACATTCATTTACAAGTTTTCATTTGAACACCTGTTTTCAGTTCCCAGGATGGAATTGTTGAATCATAGTAACTCTGTTTAACTTTTCGAGAAACTACCAGACTGTTTTCTACAGTGGTGCGCCATTTTATATTCCCACCAACAATGTATGAAAGTTTCCATTTCTGCACAAGCTTGCCAACACTTGCTGGCAATAGACAATTAATCCATCCTTTTTTTAAATTGTAGCTATCCTAGTTGGTGTGAAGTGATATCTCATTGTGGTTTTCATTTGCATTTCCTTAATGATTACTGATGTTGAACATGTTTTTATGTGCTTCTTGGCCATTTGTATGTGTTCTTCAGAGAAATATCTATTCAAGTCCTTTGCCCAGTTTTTAATTCTGTCACCTTTTATTGTTGAGTTGCAAGGGCTGTTTATATATTCTGGGTAATAAATTCTTATGAGATATATGATTTGCAAATATTTTCTCCCATTGTGTAAATTCTTTTCATTTTCTTGGTAGCGTCCCTTGATGCACAAAGTTTTTACTCTTGATGAGAGCCAATTTGTTTTTTCTTTGGTTACTTGTGCTTTTGGTGTATATCTAAAAAATCATTGTTTAAGGTCATGAATATTTATCTCTATGTTTTCTTCTAATAGTTTTATAGTTTTATCCTTTGGACTTTGACCCGTTTGAGTTAATTTTTGTGTAGCGTTATAATGTCAATAGTAGAATCTAGGTGGTGGGTTCTCTGTAAAATCCTTTCAACTCTCAACTTTGCCATATGTTTGAAATTTTTCGTAACAAAATATTGAAGGGAGAAGGAAACCAAATTTAGAAACTTACTATTTAGAAACATACTATTTATTCTTTGAGCATCCCTCTTCCCCACCTTCTGCACAGCTTCAGAAGAGAAGCAAAATGTAGGTTAAAGGCAATTACTGGGCAAGAAGAATGTAGCAGGAGTTCACTCGCCAGGCTCCAAGCTAACATGACAGCTTTCTATTAACCTCAATTCGTCTGTTAGCATGTAATTTTGTTCTGTCACTCAGAATCTTTCCTTCACAATATGCCACCAAGAAACTTGCCTTGCCATCCCCAGTGTTATCCCTAGTTGCTGTTTCTGTTGGATAGATGTCTTATTACCGTGAAATGACTTCACCTTGGTCATTCCAAAGAATGATCTAATTTTCATCTGAACAAAGGCATTCTTGCAGAAAGAAAACTCAATTGAGAGTCAGGAAACTTGTATTTTAGAGTAGACTCAGTCAGGTAAGTGATTTGTGCAAGGTCAAATAATTGATAAATGGTAGAAACAGAGTTTGGATCCAGAACACCTTATTCCAGTTTATCATACTACTGTTCTTTAGGACCTAATGTATGATGGAGTTTCCGAAGGCAAGAATATATTTCATGACTCAAATTCTGCTGCATGGACAGCTACCTACTTTAGAATCTAGCATTGTAAGTAAAATCAACTTTTGGGGGAAGAGAGCCCATAGCTAGTTTCCAGTGGCTTCAAAAGAACGGTTTCAACCCTCATATCTTCTACTTTACTCACGAAAAGCACCAAGAAAATTGGCTGTGAAAAACATAAATTTTTGTGCCATGTATCAGATTAAACCTTCTAGGATTCAGGGGTCCTCTTTAAATTTTCATTCATTCTGTATTTTTAATAAGCTATTCTAAGGTCTTTCTTAAACCAGTTCCTTGGAAAAGCTGTGCAAGGAACCGAGAATCCAGTTTACATAAGAACTTAAATCCCAACTGGTACTGGCTGATAGTCTTGATTTTTGCCTCCCTAAATTCATATTAGGGTAAAAGATTATGTTTTGGAGTGCTGTCTTGCTCCCCAGAATATAACTGTATTTTCCCCTAGCACTCAGTACAGTATGTAACATATGGTAGGTATTCTGTGAACTTCTGATGAATTGTTGGCTTCCTCACAGCAGGGTCTGGAATTGCTCATCTCCATACACCCATCTCATAGTATAGCACCTCCTAGCATATAATAAGTATTTGGATAAGGTTTTTAAAATTAATTGAATTGATATTGTTACTTCACTTTTAGGTGAGTGCCTATCCTTTTAACTAGGTATTTCTCAGTCAAGACTGTCAGAGCCCTGAATGAGTAATTGAGTCAGGATTAGAGGGTTAATGATAGCCCAGAAAAGATAGGCACCGCTTATTAGCTGATTCATGGGGCTAATGTCAGCTCTTTTAGGGGAGGTGGCTTAGATAAATCAAAGGCTGGCAATAATGAATCCATAGCCCGCAGACAGCAAAAATGATGGACCTTGCTGAACTCCTGCAAAGGAAATGAAAAACTCTTTAATCAGATTTCTGGACTTGAAACTAGGGATTTTTGTAAGAATGCTGTATTTCAGACTGCCAGTGTGGACTGAGGGGAGCATAATCAGAGAAAGGTTGGAAGAGGAGGGGAGGAGAATAGGGAACAGCTGGAAGAAGGAAAAGGGAAAAGGTTGCTAGGAAGGCAGAGAGAGAGAAAGATGACCTGAAACAAGAGTGACCATGGTCTCACCTTGGTTTTGTGATCGGTCAGTGATCTGGTGGCAAATGAACTTTTTATGAGAGAGCTATATCCTCAGAGTGGCCAGAATATCCACTGTCTTAGGTTTGACTTCAGTGGTTGTGGTTCTCACAACCCTTTTTCTAGTCTTTTGAGATGGGATCCAAAGTGAGCTTTACATGTTTTGTGGAGAACGAGGAGAAGAGGCATTAAACAGTTCTCCTCTACAGTAAAAATTCTTAGAGGCATTTATCACATTTTAGAAAGGGTTCCCCCTTGTTAATTACAAATGTGGCTGTGAGCTCTAAAATCTAGGGCATACTTTATGTATTTGTGTTTGTTTTTTTGAGGCAGGGTCTCCATTCTGTTGCCCAAGCTAGAGTGTAGTGGTAGGATCATGGCTCCTGTAGCCTCACCCTCCTGGGCTCAAGTGATCCCCTTGCCTCAGCCTCGTGAGTAGGTGGGACTACAGGCACGCACACCATGCCCAGCTAATTTTTTATTTTTTGTAGAAACAGGGTTTCGTTATGTTGCCCAGGCTGGTCTCAAACTCCTCGGCTTAAGCAGTCTCCCTGCCTTAGCCTCTCAAAGTGTTGAGCTTATAGGCATTAACCACCACATCCAGCCTATCTAGGGCATTCTTGAGTGGAGTCTAACTTCAGGAGGAAGCAAAGGTCATTGCAGTGTCAATATTACCCAATAATTTTTTGTAGGTATATTGGGTGGAAGTTACATAAATTGGTGCAGTTGGTTACAACACCATATCCTTTTGCCCCACCTTCATGGATTTATAAAAAGACTGACTTAAGATGTACCATCATTTTGATCTCTCCTTGTTCACATGAGCTTAAATATAGTATCGCTGGATACAGTTGTTATTCTTAGAGAAAACTACAAGGTGCTTTCTTCCAGTGATGACTACTGAATCATTCAGCATATATTTTTTAAGTGACAACTTTCTTAGGTACTTTGGATTCAATGTGGAGATAGAAAGATTTAGTCCCTAATTGTACCTTACCAACGTACAATCTTTAGGAGAAGAAAAATCCTATCTTGTTTAAATCTGTTCTCAAAATCAAGTACTGGAAATTACTTCAGATATATTGCTCTGAATTTTGTGCCTGTGTAAGATCTCATCATTTGTTGTTTACAGAGGCACCAGGAGACAGAGACCTAACTCTATTCCAAGTTACCCTCCCAAATAATATCAGGAACTGGAACCAACAACATTCTGGATGATATGAGTGGGAAGTGCCAGAATCTGTTAGATAACCTGTGAAAAAGTCTGCCTTGGGGTTGCAGTTACAGTTGTCAGGTTTTAAATCTTCTCCTCTCTGTCTGTTTTCTACTTTTGCCCTTCTGGGAAAGGATAGAGCTTCTTCCCTGAAGTTGGTAGCATCTTCCCATAGACAGGAGTCAGCCTTCCTGGAGCAAATCTGAAAACAGAGATGCCCATATCTTCCTCTCTTGGCCCTCTGTGCCACACTCCACTTAGTCTTGATTCTGAGTTTGTACTATATTGAGAGTGTTAGATGATATGGTTAGGGAGATGGAATATATACAGTAAAAACTAAAAGCAAGATGACTGATGTTTATGTAGTGCAAAGTAAAATGACAACAGAATGAGCTGTCATGTTACTTTTAGTTAGTGGTAACCTTTTATTTAGAAGATCCAGGTTCAAAGTCTAAGTTTTATGTTCATGAGCAAATGTACATTTTTTGCCTTAGTCTACTCACCTATAAAATGGGGATAATCATTTTGACCCTGACTGACTTTCAGGACTGGAGTGAGACTCAAGTGAGATAACATATGAGAAACTTTGAGAAATGCAAATTAAAATACAAACACAGACTGGGTACAGTGGCTCATGCCTATAATCCCAGCACTTTGAGAGGCTGAGGCAGGAGGATTGCTAGATAAGAGCCCAGAGTTTGAAACCAGCCTTGGTAACATAGCCAGACCCTGTCTCTAAAAATACGTGAGTGAATGAATATATTATTAACACATGTGGAAAGGGTCTTACTCCATTTTACAGATGAGAAAACGGGCCCAGAGAGATGGAAAATCTTGCTGAAAGTACCCTGTTTTGTGAAGAAACAACCATTTATAGTTTAAGCACAAAGTAGAATAACTTTTCTCCTTTTTTCTTCCTCCTTCATAGACCTTGTCTGCTATAGGACTGTTAAGTAGCCCAGAATGCTGTTGACTCCATATAAGTTGCATTTTGGTAGAGTATGAAGAAGTTTAGGGGGTCCATATTTTATCCTAAGGATGTATTATAGCAATATACCATCACCTGATTTATTGGGCTTGGCAAAAGTTTAATACAGTACTATCTGACAAAAATATGATACAAATTGCAAATGTGAAATTTCAAGTTTTCTAGTAGCCACACAAAAAAAAGAAGTGAAAGGAAACAGGTAAAATTAATAATATATTTTATTTAATACACTATATCCAAAAGTTTCTCGTTTCAACATGTAATCAATATAAAACATTGTTAATGAAATATTTCATATTCTTTTTTCATACTAAATCTTTGAAATTGGGCATTTGTTTCCCCTTATATCTCACATTTCATTTGCCCTTGCCATGTATGGCTGATGCTACTATATTGGAAAGTACAGCCTTTCACAAGCTCCATTGTTTTCCTTATTTTGAGTTCTGGCTTTCCTTTTTTTAAAAAAAATATATTTTATTGCATTTTAGGTTTTGGGGTACATGTGAAGAACATGCAGGATTGTTGCATAGGTACATACATGGCAATGTGGTTTGCTGCCTTCCTACCCATCACGTATATCTGGCATTTCTCCCCATGTTATCTCTCCCCAGGTCCCCACCCCCTGCTGTCTCTCCCTTATTTCCCCCCGACAGACCTAAGTATGTGATGCTCCCCTCCCTGTGTCCATGTGTTCTTATTGTTCAACACTTGCCTATGAGTGAGGATATGCCGTGTTTGATTTTCTGTTCTTGTATCAGTTTGCTGAGAATGATGGTTTCCAGGTTCATCCATGTCCCTACAAAGGACATGAACTCATCGTTTTTGATGGCTGCATAGTATTCCATGGTGTATATGTGCCACATTTTCCCTGTCCAGTCTCTATCATCAATGGGCATTTGGGTTGGTTCCAGGTCTTTGCTATTGTAAACAGTGCTGCAATGAACATTCGGGTGCATGTGTCCTTATAGTAGAACGATTTATAATCCTTTGGATATATACCCAGTAATGGGATTGCTGGGTCAA
>CAUYLG010065001.1:0-13536 GCA_963573385.1 Cacajao melanocephalus | reverse complement strand
TCCTTTCCCCATTGTTTTGTCAGGTTTGTCAAAGATCAGATGGTTGTAGATGTGTGGCGTTGCCTCCAAGCCCTCTGTTCTGTTCCATTGGTCTATATCTCTGTTTTGGTACCAGTACCATGCTGTTTTGATTACTGTAGCCTTGTAGTATAGTTTGAAGTCTAGTAGCATGATACCTCCAGCTTTGTTCTTTTTGCTGATAATTGACTTGGTTATGTGGGCTCTCTTTTGGTTCCATGTGAAGTTTAAGGTGTTTTTTCCAGTTCTGTGAAAAAGGTAATTGGTAGCTTGATGGGGATAGCATTGAATCTATAAATTACTTTGGGCAGAATGGCCATTTTCACGATATTGATTCTTCCTAAACACCACAATTACTTTTTTACCCACCTCACTCAACAGAAAACATTTGCTAAGCGCCTCTCCTGTGTGTGCTGTGGTCGAGGGTCCATTCATAGGTATGTACATATGTCTTTTGTAATAGCTCTTTTTTTTTTTTTTTTTTTTTTTGAGATGAACTTTCACTCTCTTTGTCCAGGCTGGAGTACAGTAGTGCAATAATAGCTCACTGAAGCCTCAATCTTCTGGACTCAAGCCATGCTCCTGCCTCCGCCTCTTAAGTAGCTAGGACTACAGGTGAATGCTGTCATTCCTGGCTCGCTTTTATATTTTTTTGTAGAGATAGTATCTCACTATTTGCCCAGGCTGGTCTTAAACTCCTGGCCTCAAGTGATCCTCCTGCCTTGGCCTCCCAAAGTGCTAGGATTACAGGCATGAGCCACGGTGCCTGGCCTTCCTTATTTTTAAGGAGTATAAGCCTATTGTTTTGCCCTTCAGTTTGTGTTCTGTATTTAGTGTTCCAATTACTTTACTTTTATGATAAGTGACACTGGTTTTTCATCCATGGTCATGCCAAGTTTTCCTTTTTTTAAATTCTGAGACAGAGTCTCGCTCTGTTGCCAGGTGCCAGGCTGAAGTGCAGTGGTGTGATCTTGGTTCACTGCAACCTCTGCCTCCCAGGTTCAAGCAATTCTTCTGCCTCAGCCTCCTGAGTAGCTGGGATTACAAGTGCACACCACCACGCCCAGCTAATTTTTTGTATTTTTTAGTAGAGACAGGGTTTCACCATGTTGGCCTGGATGGTCTCGATCTCTTGACCTCGTGATCCACCCACCTTGGCCTCCCAAAGTGCTGGGATTACAGGTGTGAGCCACCATGCCTGGCCCCAAGTTTCCTTTTAAAATAGATTTATTTACATTTCAAAAGTGAGTCAACTTAAAGAAAGATAGGACATAAATAATAGTACAAGAGACTCAAGGACCTGCAAAAATGGTCAAGGCTGTGTAGGAATGACCTAAATTTGGAAAATCTACTGAAATCTGCAGAACTGGCCTTGCAGGATCCAGACTGTCATCATCTCTTGGTCCCCAGTGGTGAAGGAGGTCAGGCCAGGCCACCGCCCTGCTCAGGCCTTGGGTCTGTGAGCTGAGGGTGCCCATGCCAGCCCTAGTGGTGCCTCTACTCCCATGACTGGCAGCTGGGTGCCTCTCGGAGCGGGACTTATTTCTTTGTTTCCACTCATCTTCTGTTGCTCCTCTCTCCTCCATCCTCCAATCTTTTAAATCTTGAAAAGTCTTCTGATATGGTTTGGCTGTGTCCCCACCCAAATCTCATCTTGAATTCCCATGTTGTGGGAGGGACCCAGTGGGAGGTAATTGAATCATGGAGGCAAGTCTTTCCCATGCTATTCTTATGATAGTGAATAAGTCTCATGAGATCCGTTAGGTTTACAAAAGGGAGTTTCCCTGCACAAGCTCTCTCTTTGCCTGCTGCCATTCATGTAAGATGTGACTTGCTCCTCCTTGCCTTCCGCCATGATTGTGAGGCTTCCCAGCTGCAGAACTGTGAGTCCATTAAACCTCTTTCTTTTGTAAATTGCCCAGTCTTGGGTAGGTCTTTATCAGCAGTGAGAAAATGAACTAATACATCTTCCCTCTCCTTGAAGCCTTTCTTTCTCACGGGAAGCAGTCTAGGCAACTCAGCTACCATCTGCCCTCAATAGAATCCTGCCTCTTTCTCATGGGCTTTTAAAATGATGTATTCAGCCTCTTCTTTGGTGAGGCTCATGTCTTAGGTCTCCAACCAGGGTCCAAGTTCCAGGAGGGCAGGGTCCTGCTCTCTGTTTAGTCTCTGCAGCAGGGAGCTGCTGGCCTTGAACATGGAAGATGTCCAGGAACTGCACTCCAGGCCCCTCCAAACTGCTGTCATCATCGTTTTTATACAATGAACTCCATTTCCTGGAAATGCTGGACATTAATTCAGTTGCTTCCATGCCTTCCTCACCCCCGACACTTAAGCCTTCCATTGTCTATGGAAGTGTTTTTCAAATTAGAAACACAGAACGGGGGTTTAGAAACTTGTATCAAGTGTGTGTTCTATAAGGATCTTTTAATTTTGTCCTTCAGTTTTAATGATCGCCTTTGAGATATTTTTGATAAAAGTTTATCCTGAATTGGCTGGGAATGGTGACTAACGCCTTTAATCCCAGCACTTTGAGAGGCTGAGGTGGGTGGATCACTTGAGGTCAGGAGTTTGAGACCAGCCTGGCCAACATGGTGAAACCTCGTCTCTACTAAAATTACAAAAATCAGCCGGTCATGGTGGCACCTGCCTGTAATCCCAACTACTCGGGAGGCAGAGGCACAAGACTTGTTTGAACCTGGGAGGTGGAGGTTGCAGTGAGCTGAGATTGCACCATTGCACTCCAGCCTGGGAGACAGAACAAGATTCTATCTCAAAAAAAAAAAAAAAAAAAAAAAAAAAAGCTTATGCTGGATTATCTGGATCACTACTTGGTACTGACGTTGTCCTGCAATTTCAGAGTCTGCTTTGCTGTTTGGTTTGCTTTGGGGCCAAGAGCACATCCAACATGGTAGGGTTCTAACTGTTCATGCAGTGTTTTTCTCATACTTGGTCTGTGGACACATTTTTGTGTGTGTTTGTGTGTATGTATGTGCGTGCGTGCACGGCTTTGGGAAGCACTGGCCCTTGGGCTAAAGCTACATTCCTAAGTCCAGCTTGCAGGGACCTCCACACTCAGCATCATGTCTGCCTCTCCAGCCTGGTCTTGTCCCATCAATGTGGGTCCCATCCTGCAGGCTCCTCCCTGCCCCCACACCCTTAGTGCATTCCGCTTCCCCTTCCAGATGTGGCGTGTTCTCCCAGGGCTCCTTAGACTTCCCAGAGGTGGATGTTTTCTCCCAAATTTACTTAGTTCCTGGAATGCCCTTGGTGACAGCATCTCTGCGATGCCATCAAGAGTCCACCTGCCTGTCTCCCCAGCAGACCGTGAGCTCCCAGGGGACATGACTGTGCTCTCTGCCTTTTTGTGTTCCCAACTCCCAGCACAGTGCCTGGATCCCAACAGGTGCCTGATACACACTTGTTGCATTAATTTTATTTTTATTTTTTATCGTATTTACTTATTTATTGAGATGGAGTTTCGCTTTTTTTTACCCAGCTTGGAGTTCAATGGCTCGATCTCAGCTCACTGCAACCTCCACATCTCTGTTCAAGCGATTCTCCTGCCTCAGCCTCCCAAGTAGCTGGGATTACAGGCATGTGCCACCACGCCTGGCTAATTTTGTATTTTCAGTAGAGACAGGGTTTCGCCTTGTTGGTCAGACTGGTCTTGAACTCCTGACCTCAGGTGATTCACCTGCCTCAGCCTCCCAAAGTTCTGGGATTACAAGTGTGAGTCATTGCACCCCGCCTATTTTATGTTATTTTTTAGACAGAGTTTCACTCTGTTGTTGCCCAGGCTGAAGTGCAGTGATGCGATCATGGCTCACTGCATCCCGGACCTCTGGGGTTCAAGTGATCCTCCTACCTCAGCCTCCGTAGTAGCTGAGGCCACAGGCATGCGCTACCATGCCCAGCTAATTTTCATATTTTTTGTAGAGAGGGGGTTTCGCCGTGTTGCGCAGGCTGGTCTCAAACTCTTGGGTTCAAGTGATGCACTCTCTTTAGCCTCCCGAAGCGCTGGGATGATAGCTGTGACCCACTGCGCCCGACCTTCGCATGCTTTTTCTAGGCCTAGAGGTCTGTGGTTGCACCAGATGCCCTTAGAGCTCCCTTCTATGTTAGCCCTAACTCTCTTGGGAGCTGGGAGATTTCCTGCTATATGTGATTAGCTAACATTGCCTGACTTGTCTGCTCGAGACTGTCAGATCTGAGAGTAATTTCTATGGGCCACTGTTTTACAGTTTTGTTTTGTTTTGTTTTGTTTAAATCAGAACTGTCCATTAAGATTCCAAAACAGCATTGCTGGCATATGATTTTGCAGTTCTTGTTAAGATTTTCCTCAGTCAGATCTAGCCTTGGCGTGTTTGTGAAAATACACTGAACGAGTCACTTGTGGACGATGCTGGACACATTGAGACTTTCCTCAGATTATTTTCCCAGTGGAGGCTACTCCGGGTTCAGTTGGGATTTCACTTAACCATTTTCATGTGACTGTGATTATACTTACTCCACAGTATTTTAAAAGTCTTTTAATTTTTATTACCCAAAATAGCTTCACTTTTTCAATTTAACTTTCTCTCTGTGCTTGTGTCTTCAACCCTTTTTTTTTTTTTTTTTGAGACACAGTATTGCTCTGTTGCCCAGGCTGGAGTGCAGCGGCCCAGTATCTTGGCTCACTGCAAATTCTGCCTTCTGGGTTCAAGGCTGGAACGACAGGTGCCTGCCACCACACCCAGCAAATTTTTGTATTTTTAGTAGAGACAGGGTTTTGCTGTGTTGGCCAGGCTGGTCTCGAACTCCTGACCTCAAGGGAGCCACCCGCTTCGGCCTCCCAAAGTGCTGGGATTACAGGCATAAACCACCTCGTCCAGCCCGTGCCTTCAATATTTTTTCAAAGATTTTCTGCTCCCCGATAGGAAAGCATGCCGGCTGTTGTCATGAACACATCTGGCACCCATGGACCCACCGTAGGCCTTGCTGACGGGTTTCGCTTTGGAAGAACTTGTAATAACTTTGGGTCTCCCAGCAGGAACCCCTCGACGTCTGCCTGGGCGCACACCATGTGTAGAATCAGGTGCCTTCCCAGCCTTGTTGGTGTAGGGATGGATGATTCTGTTACCAGAGGCTCGGGGCAGCCTTATTTTGCTGGCAGCTGCACTGTGGGAAAGCCTATACAACGTTGTGTCAGACACAGGCCCATTCCAGGTGCCTCGAGACAGCGCGCCCGGAAGAGCTCCACAGCGTTTTTCACAGACAATCCACAGAATCCCGCCAGCCTTGCTCCGGTTGCCAAAGGGAACCACCCCTGGGGCCTCTGTGGTCGACTCACTGTATGATGCTTGTGTTCCCTGGAGCCGCTGGGCAAATGAGTTGGCTTGAACTTGAACCCTCTTCTCTCTCCTGTGCTTGTTTGTGTATGATAAACTTTCCAAAGATGTTTGAAAAGTAAATGTTTGAATTGCGCATCCTTATTTGATCAATGTTTTGTTCCTGTCAGCGCGGCGGACTGGAGCGTCTGAACTGTGGCAGGAGGGACGGGGAAGGAACGCGCCTCGGATGGCACGTAAGGGCTCTTTGCAGCCTGACCATTTCCCTCTAACAGAAGCTGTCTTTTTAGGTAGAAATTAATTATGTGTTTTTTTTCTCCTAGTAGAACCTTGAACAGTTTTTCCTGAGAGTCACAATGACAAGGACGCCATAACCCTCAGGGATTCTAAGATCTTACACTTGAGTAGGGTAATAGTGACAGCCGCTTTTTAAAAATAGCATCTTTGCCATTGGAGGAGTAGTATGCACTCAAGGCAGACAACTTGGAAGATTCAGAAATATTGCAAATGAAAAGGTACAGCTGCAACACCCCGAGGTGGCTGCATGTGCCTCTCTCTTCTGTTTCCTTCCACGCTTTTCCTCCACATAGACATGGCTTTATTTTTCAACTGTAGCTTACTGTCTCTTTCACTCATCAACAGAGCATAAACATCTCACCGTGTCAATATTTATTTTTACCATATGTAGATACACATTTAATCAATCCCTTGTTGAACATCTTGTTCGGTTCCAGCGTTTTGTTGCTATAGTTTTCCTGTGATAAGCATCTTTACTGATCCATCTTTGCTGACATCTGTTTAATAATTTCCCGAGGATAAATTAGGAGAAATTAGAGTTTTTGAATCAACGAGAATGTACAGTTTTCCTGAAAACCAAAATAAGGACAGACTGACTTAATCAGTGCCATTCATGTAGAAAATTAAAACGGAATCTGCAGTCCTGCAATCTGGAAGCGATGTTAACAGCTGGGTGAGCCGCCTTTCCATTTCTCATGGATGGGATTGTGGGGTGCATGTTGGGAAACAGTGGTTAACATAGAACTGAGCTACATGCCCGGACTCTGGCCCCGCTCCACCACTCACCAGTTACGTGACTTTGGCGAGTCACCTTAATGCCCTTGGCTTCAGTTTCTTCCTCTGCAAAATGGGGACAATAAAAGTACCTACCTTATAAAATTATAATAAAAATGAAATGGATTATCGTATACAAAGAGCTCAGAAGAGGCCCTGACACATAGCGAGTACCATGTAAGTCCTTACTATTACTTTATATTCACTTTTTCACTTAACTCGCTATTTCCATATCAGTCAATATTGATCCCATTATTCTATAGGATCCTATAATAACAGTGTACCTTAATTTTTTTTTTCTAGTTTTTGAGATGGAGTCCCCTCTGTCTCCAGGCTGGAGTGCTGTGGCATGATCTCAGCTCACTGCAATCTCTGCCTCCCAGGTTCAAGCAATTCCCCTGTCTCAGCCCCCCAAGTAGCTGGGACTACAGGTGTGCACCACCACACCCGGCTAATTTTTTATATTTTAGTAGAGATAGGGTTTCAGTATGTTGGCCAGGACGGTCTCAATCTCCTGACCTCGTGATCCACCTACCTCGGCCTCCCAAAGTGCTGGGATTACAGGCATGTGCCACCACACCCAGCTAATTTTGTATTTTTAGTAGAGACAGGGTTTCTCCATGTTGGTCAGGCTGGTCTCAAACTCCTGACCTCTAGTAATCTGCCCGCCTCAGCCTCCCAAAGTGCTAGGATTACAGGGGTGAGCCACTGCGCTCGGCCTGACTTAATTTTTTAAACCGGTCTTGAGCCTCTTGCTAATTTCTTCCTGTGATATGTTGTTAGGGCTGGGATGGATGGGCCCCCTTTTAATGGCCTTTACGTAGACATTTCTAAATCTCACCTTCAGAAGAAGGACTTACTGTGCCTGTTTGAAAGTGAACCCACTGCTTTCCTATGACTGTGTCTAAGAGTGTGTGCTTTAATGGGTGGCTTCATCCTATCACCTGGGGAGAAATGAAATTGTAAAAACAATTGGGAGCCTAGCCTTAATGGTTAAACTCGAGTGACTGAGACTCTTACAGCTGTGAGGAGCTGCCACTTTGGCCCGAGGCCAAAATGCATGGCAGCAACCAGGAATTCCAGAACCGTCACTTACCATTGTCGTTTCTGCCTTTCCTTTATAGGACAGAAAACACAGGGACTTTCAGGAAGGAAAATTGTCCAACAGCTGACAGCTGGTCAGGACCCACAGCAAAGAAGGAATTGTTTAGTTTATTGTTTTTGTCTTAATTTGTCCCATCTTTCAGAATGATTTAACTGGAAAAATAATTCACAGAAAGACTTACTAACAGTTAACAAAAATTCAAAATGAAAAGTAAATCCCTCTCCTCTCCAAGACCCTGGCCTCCCAGAGGCAACCACTGTTATAGGTTTTGTGTGTTCTAGAAATTCTACTCCTCTACAAATATACAGCTGTGTCCTTACTGGTTTTCCAGGAATAAGAGCATACTACAACATTGTTCACTCTTTTGCTTTTTTCATATAACAGTGTAAAATGGCATTTTTCTTAACCTGTCTGCAGAATGCTTGGAGTTGACATCTGTCAGTGGCAAATGAGCCTGTGACAAAATGATTGAACAGAATGCCTCTCGTCACGTGTAGGGACAATTATTTTCTGTCCAGCTGCCAAACTTTTCTTTAAGGTCTTTTTAAAAGGACCTCTGTAAAAGGTCCTACAAAAGTTAAATAAAACCACTTCTGCCCATCACCTAATGCAAACCGACCCCCGCAGAACTGGGTGGAATGTGGCATTTCAAGGCCGAGTTTGGCAGCTTGACTGTGCAGCTGTGGGTTCCTGAAGGGACACAGCCTTCCTTCTTGGGCTGAAGCTTCATTTTTAAAATGAGGAATTCAGGATCTAAGAGGAGACTCACAAGGCCGAGGCCCCTGTCTCATCCTGCATTGTGTCATCCAATCCTGGAACAGTATCCGGGAATGCAGAGAGCCACCATGAATTTCAAGCTCCCTCCCAGTCCCGCATCCCACCCATCCTTCTCCGTTTCTTCCTTTCTGCCCCACACAGAGTGCTTCAGCAGGAAGACCCGGGCTCTGCCAGGACAGTGGTCCTTCACTGCATGGAGGTCATGGTCATCAACAGGACCAGGAAGAGGGACAGGACACTGACCAGCAGGGCCCACATGCTGGAGGAGGGGCTTCTAGACCTGGGCCGTGTCCTTTCACAGCTGCAAACCAGCTGGTTTTTGTGTCCACCTCCATTGTTAAATGGCCCATTTCTTTGCCAGGAGAGGTGCCCATGCTGGTCATTTTCACTCTGCAACTGACAGACCTCAGTACCGAAGTCTCTTGCGAGAGCATGACAGCTGCTAGTTATATGTATAAACATGTAGGTGCTTGCGAACAGTATTTCATTGAATCCTCACAATGACACTCTGGGGTGGGCACATCTTATGATCTCAGGTGAGGACACTTGGACAAGGCCACTCAGCTAATGAGGAGCAGAACCGAGCTTTGAGCCCAGGTCTGTGTGATGGCAAACCCCAATGTTTAACCCCCGTGCCATGAGCAGGGGAACTTTGAAGGGGAGGGTTTACTTCTCACTTTGGCTTTGTCAATAAGCCACACTGTGTGACCTGGGCAGACCCCTCTCCTCTGGGCCTCAGTTTTCCCATATGAACAATTAGAAAGGATTCATATCACTTCTAAGACTTCTAGAGCTTTGCACGTTCCAATTCTGGGATATTTGCGCGGCCTTGATGTCAGGAGAAATGTGGCATAGTCAAAGGCTGAGACAGGCGAATGGCTTGGGGACGGAAGTTTGAGAACAGTTTGGGCTGACACAGTGAGACCTTACCTCTTAAAAAAAAAATTAGCTGAGCTTGGTGGTGTGCAGCTGTAGTCCCAGCTACTTGGGAGGCTCAGGCGAGAGGATTGCTTGAGCCCGGAGGCTGGAGGCTGCAGTAAGCAGTGACCCCACCACTGCACTCCAGCCTGGATGGAGCCTTGTCTCAGAAAAAAAAAGACGATGGAGGGGGACAGCCACCACTGGAACCTGGGAGCTGCTCCATCTCTCCCATCCAGGCCCCGTGTGTCTGCTCCTACCTTGCACCACCTAGGAATGGTAGCCGGGCAGTGGAGCAGACAGAGTAGCACAGACTTTGCTGGGCTTGTGGCTTGTCCTCTGAGGGAGAGAGGCAGTTACATAGACCCACAGGCACCTGCTGATGGGCACAGAACTGTGAGAACCCCCTGCAGGCACCCCCCATCCAAGTTTTCCTTTCAGAATGGACAGAGAAGCCGGCAGACCCAACCCTGCCCTGATTTGTGTGCGCTGTTCTGATGTTTCTGAATCGCATTTCCACCTTGGAGTCCTCTCCTTGCTGAGTCCTATTGCTTTCAGAATTTCCCTAGAAATAAATATTCTGACACATTGAGAATTTGTTTAAGGCTCTTGGTTCTTGGGAGAAAAGGATTCTGGATCCCTCCAAAAAGTCAACCAAGAATAGTTAGTAGAGAAGGAGAAAGATTCATTTTGGGGACTGCAGTTTGTGACTGTCAAAAGAGTGATTTGGTAAGTGGCTTCTGAGAGCAGTTGCTTCCTGGCCCCACCCAGCCCACCCACTGTTCAGGTCTCCCTTATTCCAACCTTGATGCAGCCACAGCTTCAGGGTTCCCTTGGAAGCAGCCTCAGGCTGCCTGGGCCCTCCTCGCCCGGCCCCATGTGCCTGCTCTATACTGCACCGCATACCATGCCGGGCAGTTGGAAGTCACGTTTTTTGCCTACCCCTCTGGGTAACTGCATTCCAGTGTGGCTGTTTCTGAACATGCAGAGGGCACACTGGGAGCATCAGGCCATGATGCTTGACAGGGGCTTCTCTCCCTGCTCTGTAGGGGAGGATCGATGGTCAGAGGCTTTCTGGAAAACAAACGCTCTATCAGTACATTGGAGGAGGTTTACAAACATTGTGCTGTGATCCATGATTTCTTCTTTGGGGTCCACCTCTTAAGGAAATGAAGGATTTGAACAGTGGACAGAAATGCTTCTGGCAAATTTGTCATAAGACTTGAGGGTCAGAAACCCAACGCAAACAGAAGCAGACATGGGAACATATTAGCTAATGTGACCAAGAAATGTCAAGGTGTATCT
The DNA here is from genome assembly GCA_963573385.1 of Cacajao melanocephalus. NCBI lineage: Eukaryota > Metazoa > Chordata > Mammalia > Primates > Pitheciidae > Cacajao > Cacajao melanocephalus. Next base: position 3,012 of record CAUYLG010065001.1, on the reverse strand, counting down.
GGCCATAGGCACATCTGGACCCAGGGGCTCACGTGCTACTGTTTGCTCTCCTCGTGGCAGGATGCCTGCCAGTGGCTCGGGGTCTTCCTCTTAACTGAAGGAGCCCCGTAGACAGGAGGAGACACTCTTCACAAGGGTTCCACACTTGTCCTAGAACAAAAGCACTGACTCCGATTGGGCCACTTGCTCAACCTGATCCATCGCTGTGTCCAGAGGGATGGAATAAACCAATTGGTCAGGCCTCAGCCATTCCCTCTCCTGGAGCTGAGGAGGTAAGCCATCCCCACATGGGCCACACTGTGAGGCAGGGATCCTGGAGGATACTTAGAGTGCTCCTGCCAAAAGAAGGGAGAGACCCTGTGGGGTGGCTCACTCCTATAAACCCAGTACTTTGGGAGGCTGAAGCAGGAGGATGGCTTGAAGTCAGGAGTTTGAGACCAGCCTGGGCAACAGAGTAAGACTCAGTCTCTACAAAAAGTTTTGAAAATGAGCCAGGCAGGTTGGCACATCTGTAGTCTCAGCTACTCAGGAGGCTGAGGCAGGAAGGTCGCTTGAGCCCATGAGGGTCAAGGCTGCAGTGAGCTATGATTGCATCACTGAAATCCACCCTGAGTGACAGTGAGAATATGGCTTTTTTAAGGAAAAAAAAAAAGGATGAATGTTAGACAGGCAAAGGCTGCTGAAGCCCATTATGTCCACACAGTCATGGAAAAACGTGAGAAGTGCAATACACGAGCAGCTCTGGAAGAATGGCTTAAATTGCAGCTTATTCCTAAGGTGGAATATTATGCAGCCATTAAGACAGACGCTAGAATTAAACTTATGGAAAAAACCTCATGATCGGACTTATGCTACAATGTATTGAAAACATAGGTTACAAAGTACATGTGCAGTATAGGTTCAATTGTGTAAAGTATATTTATGGTTTGACAAATGCTGAAAGAAAATATGCAAAAATATTCATAGTCATTGTGGCAACAGGCACGAATTTTATTCTGTAATCTTGTTTCTTTTCTTTAAAATGTTAAACTGCCCATTATATGAATGCCTAAGGAACAAACATTAATTTAAAGAATCCAACCTGCAGAATGATTTCCACTTGAGCAGCACGAGGCTGGGCTGCAGCCACGTGGGAACCGAGCCGGGGAGGGGTGAAGATAGGTGGTGCGGAGGGTGAGGGAGGAAAGGCAGCTCCGCCAAGTCTTCCCATGTCAACCGTAAGGAAAGCTGCAAGCAGGTCTTGGCCCAGCTGGAAGCAAACTGTAGGAGGGGTGGCTGGGAATGGGTTCCCTTAGTTTCCCGGTGCTTAACTCATAAGCCCTCATCCATGGGTTTTTTGTTCCTTCAGTCAGGCACTCCTTCACGCAGTAGATGAGTGTCCTTGTGTGCCAGAGAATGTGGACGGAAACAAGGCATGTCCATGTCCTCTGGAAGTTCACAGTGCTGCCTGAGGACACACATGCACATGACGCTATGGTTGCCTTTCTGTGTGTTGTGGGTCTGGCTGGTGTCAGTCATTGGCAGAGGAGGCTTTTGGAGGAAGCCAGGACACCGTGTGGATGGAGCAGCAGCTAATTCTGAGGGAGGGACAGTGGGACGTCCCCCTAGCGATCTTGGCACAAGAGGGACTGGTGAGCAATTGGCCTGGACTCTGTCTCCCAGGCCCCGAGCAAGGCACTGTGGTCACCAGGTTCTGGATAGAAACTGACATCTGGTGGGTGGTCAGATAGCGTGCAGTGGGAATGTTGGGGACCCAAAGGAAGAGCTGAAGTGGGCACAGGGGCAGAGTGGAGAGCAGGGGGTCCTGCAGGCAAGGCAGAGAGCAGCACAGCAGGTAGAAGGGAGGTGACCTCATGCCCAGGGACCCAGCTTTCCTAACACAGCAAACAGTCAGGCTCGATCTCTGTGACCTGGGCAAGCTACTGTGTATGTCTCTCCTAGAAACAAGAGAATGTATCCTACTCTGCTTGGGGAATCTGCTGGGGACCAGGGCTAATGAACTGAGGCACCTGGGCTGGAGTCAGGTAGACAGGAGGAACACAGTTCCCAGGAGGAGGACAGGAGAGAAACCTGTGACCCGCTCAGCTGGCACCTTGACCTCAGTCATACCAGAAGGTAGATCAGTGTGGCAGATTTTATTTTCTAAAGAGAGCCATGACTGTCTTCTGTCCATGATGTTCTTTGTAATGTGACCTTGCCACTCTGCGTGGCTTCTGAGCATATGTCATATGCTTCCACCAGCTCCCCCGCCTCCTCCTCCAGGGATGCTCACATTTGGAACATAGCCCCATGCTTTGAGGAAGCCCAGGCCAGACGAGGAAGTCATGTGTAGGCTTGTCCATGTGGAGGTTGTGTGTAGACATGTGCACGGGGAGTTGTGTAACTGTGCATGGGAGTCATGTGTCATCATGTGTGTGGGAAGTCGTGTGTAATCATGTGCATGGGGAGTCATGTGTGATCATGTGCATGGGGAGTTGTGTCATTGTGCATGGGGAGTCATGTGTAATCATGTGCATGGGGAGTTGTGTAATTGTACGTGGGAAGTCGTGTGTAATCATGTGCATGGGGAGTCGTGTGTAATCACGTGCATGGGGAGGTTGTGTGTAGACATGTGCACGGGGAGTAGTGTGTGATCATGTGCATGGGGAGGTCATGTGTAGATATGTGGGTTGTTAGCCCCTGTTGAGGTCCCAGTGGACCTAAGGCATCAAAAGTGAGTGAGTGAGGGAGACTAGCAGATGACTCCAGTCTCAGTTGTCACCTGAGTGCAACCACCTTTAAGACCCTAAGTAAGAACTGAGCTGAGCCCAGTTAAGCTCCAGAACCATGACAGGTTAACAAACTGACTCTTTTTTTGATGGAGTTTCACTCTTTTTTTTTTTTTTGAAAGAAAGAAAAAGAGAGGAAAGAAAGTGAGAGTGAAAGAAAGAAAAAAAAAGAATGTAAGAGAGAAAGAAAGAGGAAGAGAAAGAGGGAGAGAGAACAGGATTCTTGTTCTATTGCCCAGGCTAG
>CAUYLG010065000.1:0-20050 GCA_963573385.1 Cacajao melanocephalus | reverse complement strand
TATATATATTTTTATATATTTATATATTTATTTATATATTTTTTTTTTTTTTTTTTTTTTTTTTTTTTTTTTTTTTTTTGCTTATCTTCACCCTGAGAACCTGATGGGGTTCCTGGAGGTAAAACTCAAGAAAGTGGAGGTAAAATCCATTAAGACTGGCCACCTGCCCTGGAGTTTTTGAACTTTCAAACTTGTCCACACTGAGCCTCCAGCAACTCATCTCTTATACTTTAGGTTTTTCGTTCCCCAGTACTTGTTCTTGCAAAGTTTTCCACCCCTGGGCTTCTATTCCAGTAAGTTGTGATTCTCTGTCTTTACCCATTTGTCTCTCCAATTTGGGGAAGAGCAGTGTGCCCTGTTATTTCAACTGATTTTCAGTTTGTTTTTTATTGTTATGAAGACAGGAGTGATGACTTCTAAGCTCCTTATATGCTAGACCAGAAACCAGAAGTGAAAGATTTAGAAGAGAGGAAAACTTGATGTAGGAAAGAGAGAAGAAAATTCCTGGTGTGATGAGTTTGAATAGGTGAAAGGGATTATGATCTAGTGTTCAAGTAGAGGGCTAGCCTTAGCTGATAACATCACGAGCATTTTATATATATTAGCACAGAGAAGGTAGAGGACATGGGCACACATGTAGACTGATGGGTATATAGAGGTATGTATGACAGTGGAAACTTGTAGATATCCTCTTTAATTTGCTTCTGTTTCACAGTGAAATAGGAAGGAAGATTTTCTGCTGAGAAAGATGAACAGATAGACACGAGAGAGAGAGAGAGACAAAGAGAGAGACAGAGAGACAGAGAATGGCAAAGTAGATGTTAGAGTTTTAAAAAGAGGAAAAAGACTATGAAAGAATCATTTGGATCATTTGGAGAGTGGGAGAGTTAATGGACTAGAGAAAGATTGCCAGACAGAATTAGGGCCCACTTGGGGTTGTGGGTCACAGTTTTGAAGTGATGCCCTGGCCTGAGAAAGCAGTTTAAATCCATTAGAGTAAAAAGTACTAGTATCTCTCAATATCCATTTTCCTCCTTTTAATAATAGAAACCCAGAATTGTAGCTGGGTACATGTTCCTGCCCCCATAATAAAGACATTTTTCAGCTTCCCTTGCAGTAGGTATGGTCAGGTAATTGTTAACAGTGTTCTGGTAAATAGAATACAGCAGAAGTGGTTTGTGTAACTTCTTGAAACTGTCTTTGCAACATTGTATCAGAGAGAAAATTATGTCAGTGGGGGAGACCTGATCTAGCCAACCCTCCTCTTGCCTTTAGCCTTCCCGCTGCCTTTGATAATTCCTGAGCTGGCTTTGGGAGGCGTTTAGTTTCTAGTTTAATTGATAATAACCCTCCCCCGAAAACTCAACCACCATTGTAAAGCTAATGAGAGGCCACCAGGCTAGGAGGATAGAGGACCCTGAATTCTGCTAAGGTGTAGACATTAATGATTGCCAGCCATTATTCCAGAGGTCATGAGATTTGCAACTTCCCCAGTTGCTCCTGCAGATAACAGCACTATTGTAGAACCTAAGATTGGCCTTTTGAGATATCTTCTCGGGTTTCTTGCATGTCTGACGTCTTATGATCCCACCAGGATCCACAGACCAATGGTGGCTCCACCTGGACCTGCCCACTGCTCCTGTCCCACCTAGAAGCCACCTACCGTGCTGGAGGGTCATTCCTCATACCCCTAAGATTGTACCCCTGAGCCAATCAGCAGCCACTCCCACCCCTTCTCTCAGGCTACCTTTGAAAAATCCTAGCCTCTGAATTCTCAGGGAGACTGATATGGGTAATAATAAAACTCCAGTCTCCATTCAGTGAGCTCTTTAAATTCTGTCTCTATTGCACTTCCCCTGCCTTGGTAAATTGGCTCTATCTGGGCAGGGGGCGAGAAGAACCCACTGGGCAGCTACATTCTGGGAAGAATCATTAAAGGGAGGGTTTATCACTAAGAGTGAGGATGGGAGAAGATATAAATGATTTAAAAGAGAGAAAAGACATGAAAGTATTATCTAGGAGAGTAGATGAGTGAACACAGTGGGGAAAGGTGTTATGATTATTAGGCAGCATTAGAAATTTCTCTTGGGAGTTGGTGGCCATAATGGAAGGACTATTTAACAGCCTATTTTACAAGAGTCGGCTGATATAGATGAAAAAACAATTTTTTTCCTCTGCTTTCATCCCACAGCAATCAACACAGAAGACTTCTGTGACTTCTGGTTGTTAGAGTAGGCAGACATGAGCAGGTCAGGAGAGGCCCCCACTAACCCCCAGGAATGTCAGGCGACCATCAGGAGATGGTCAGGCGGTTGTTAAACTGTCTCTCTAACATGATCACTGGTCACATCTGGCATGAGGGGACAACTGCCTCCCAATAGAAAACACCTTGAGCTGGTGGTCAGCAGCTTCCAGATAAGATCTCAGGAGTTGGGCAAATGGGCTTGAGTATGTGCTGTAAGAGGCAAAATGGCAGATATATGACCTTCCTTTGGGGTGTTAGACTGATAAAAGAAAATCGCCCCTGGAGAGCACATACGCAACCTCAGTAAGTGCACTATGCATGTGGTCACCCCCTTGAGTGCTGATTGACACCTCATATCCAGCAGTTGAACAACAGCCCACCCCAAGGGAAAAATTAAGAGAGGAGAAGAATAAAGCCCCAAAACTATGCCAATGTATAAAACCCCAAGCCTAGGACCAAATGGGGCAAGTGGATCTCTCAAGTGGCCCGCTTGTCTCTCTTCTGGGTGTACTTTGCTTCCTATTGCTCCTGCTCTAAAGCTTTTTTTTTTTTTTTTTTTTTTTTTAATTTGAGAGGTTTTATTAGATACTGGGAGTTTGAAGTTTTTAATTTCTTTCAATTTTTTTTTCACAATGAACACATACAGCTTCTGTAACAATTAAAGTGGTCATTTTACAATGAATGATGAATTTTTAGAAAAACAATTTTTAAGCGTCTATAGCAAACTAGGTACTGTTTTAGATGTTTGTTCACATCAGAGCATGGAGCTTAATGTTGCAGCATGGATGGAGACAATAAAGAATGCACATAATAAACACATTACTAGGATGTTAGAATCCACTGAGAACATGGAGAAAGGAAAAAGAAAAGTAGAGCAAGTGGGGTTGGGAGTGTTTAGTAGGGTGGGAGTACAAATTGAAGAATGGCCTCGTTGATGAAAGGCAGGAAGTCAGGAGTTGGCTGTGGGCAAGAACCAGGTAGAGGAAGCAGTGGATAAAAAGGTCCTAATGAGAAAACGCAGCTGGGGCGTTCCAGCCACAGCCAGGAGCCAGTGCTGGAGCAGAGTGAATGGGAAGGTCAGGTCCACAGGAAATGATGACACTTCTTGGCTTAGATGCTTAAGAAAGGTTGCCTTGTTTTCTTCCTGTCTACCTGATGCGCTCTGTTTCCTCTGCAGTTAAAGTATACTTACTGCCCCCACGGCCCCAACACACACGCAAAATACATGCATTAGACCTCTAGTACCATATTTATTTGCTAGGGCTGCCATAACAAATTAGGCAAACAGAGTTTTAAACAACATAAACGTATTGTTTCACAGGTCTGTAGGCTAGAAGTCCAAAATCAAGTTAGGGCCATGCTCTCTGTGAGACGCATTAGAGGGTTATTTTGCGTGGTTCTTTGTAGATTCTGCCAGTTGTCAGCAATTCTCCACATTCCTCAGGTGCAGCTGCATCCCTCCAGTCTCTGCCTCTGTCTTTACCTGGCATTCTCACTGTGTGTCTGTGTCTTCACATGGCTGTCTTCCTTTTTTTTTTTTTGTTTTAAGACAAATGAAAAATTTATTTATACTAACTCAGTAAAAAGCAATTAATCCTCACTGGTAGCCATAATTAAACTCCTGAAAACTAAGACTTTCAACTTGTGAGCTGGAGCAAATCTCCCTCTATTGAGGAAGGAGACCCTTAATCCTCTTAAGCCTTCTACATTGCATCTCAAAAGGAGAAGTTAGAAGTCAGCCAGAGGAGGGACCAGTTGGCGCCACCAGCCAGGTTAAGGATAAGACTCCTACTGCTAACCACAGTCCCATCTATTGATCACGGATATGGTACGGAGGAATCTTTCTGGAAGGCATTGTTTTTAACTTAAACATAATCAAACCCCCACCTAAGTCACGTACCCCATGCCTACTTCATGGATCAAGACCATTTCAGATGTAATTTCTATAGTTGTAAGCCTTGAAAAGGCTTGAAAAGGATATTCTTTGTTGGGGAGCTTGGCTGTTAGGCATCTATGCTGCTGCAGCTCCTGGCCAAATAAATCACCACTTCCTTCCCAGTTTGGTGTTAGAGAGGTTTGTTTTGCAGCCTTTCCTGCTTCACTATGGCTTCCTGGGGAGGGCAGGCATTTTCTTTGGCTCCCCTCTGCCCTGCCATCCTGGGCTGGTGCTACCCTGTTCCTGTTGATTACAAAGAGTTCCTCAAGCTAAAACTGGTGAATTAACTTTGAAAGTTGCTTTTTTTTTTTTTTTTTTAATTATACTTCAAGTTCTGGGATGCATGTGCAGAATGGGCAGGTTTGTTATGTAGGTATACATGTGCCATGGTATACCTACCATGGCTACCCATCGACCAGTCATTTACATTAGGTATTTCTCCTAATGCTATCCCTCCCCTATCCCTAGTGTGTGATGTTCCCCTCCCTGTGTCCATGTGTTCTCATTGTTCACCTCCCACTTATGAGTGAGAACATATGGTGTTTGGTTTTCTGTTCCTGTGTTAGCCTGCTGAGAATGATGGTTTCCAGCTTTATCCATGTCCCTGCAAAGGACATGAGCTCATCCTTTTTTATGGCTGCATAGTATTCCATGGTGTGTATATGCCACATTTTCTTTATCCAGTCTATCATTGATGGGAATTTGGGTTGGTTCCAAGTCTTTGCTATTGTGAATAGCACTGCAATAAACATACGTGTGTGTGTGTCTTTATAGTAGAATGATTTAAAATCCTTTGAGTATATACCCAGTAATGGGATTGCTGGGTCAAATTTCTGGTTCTAGATCCTTGAGGAATCACCATACTGTCTTCCACAATGGTTGAAGTAGTTTACACTCCCACCAACAGTGTAAAAGTGTTCCTATTTCTCCACTTCCTCTCCAGTATCTGTTGTTTCCTGACTTTTTAATGATAGCCATTCTAACTGGAGTGAGATGGTATCTCATTGTGGTTGATGTGCATTTCTCTAATGACCAGTGATGATGAGCTTTTTTCATATATTTGTTGGCTGCATAAATGTCTTATTTTGAGAAGTCTCTGTTCATATCCTTTGCCCACTTTTTGATGGGGTTGTTGTTTTCTTGTAAATGTGTTTAAGTTCTTTGTAGATTCTGGATATTTTCCCTTTGTCACATGGATAGATTGCAAAAATTTTCTCCCATTCTGTAGGTTGTCTGTTCACTCTGATGACAATTTCTTTTACTGGCAGAAGCTCTTTAGTTTAATTAGATCCCATTTGTCAATTTTGGCTTTTGTTGCCATTGCTTTTGGTGTTTTAGTCATGAAGTATTTGCCCATGCCAATGTCCTGAATGGTATTGCCTAGGTTTTCTTCTAGGGTTTTTATGGTTTTAGGTCTTATATTTAAGCCTTTAATCCATCTTGAGTTAATTTTTATATAAGGTGTAAGGAAGGCATCCTGTTTCAGCTTTCTGCCTATGGCTAGCCAGTTTTCCCAACACCATTTATTAAATAGAGAATCCTTTCCCCTTTGCTTTTGTCAGGTTTGTCAAAGATCAGATGGTTGTAGATGTGTGGTGTTAATTCTGAGGCCTTTGTTTTGTTACATTGGTCTATGTATCTGTTCTGGTAGCGGTACCAAGTAGCCTATTTTGTTACTGTAGCCTTGTAATATAGTTTGAAGTCAGGTAGTGTGATGCCTCCAGCTTTGTTCTTTTTGCTTAGGATTGTCTTGGCTATATGGGTTCCTTTTTGGTTTCATATAAAATTTAAAGTAATTTTTTTCTATTTCTGTGAAGAAAGTCAGTGGTAGCTTGATGGGGATAGCATTGAATCTGCAAATTACTTTGGGCAGTATGACCATTTTCACGATATTGATTCTTCCTATCAATGAGCATGGAATATTTTTCCATTGTGTTTGTGTCCTCTCTTATTTCCTTGAGCACTGGTTTGTAGTTCTCCTTGAAGAGGTCCTTCACGTCCCTTGTAAGTTGTATTCCTAGGTATTTTATTCTCTTTGCAGCAATTGTGAATGGGAGTTCACTCATGATATGGCTGTCTGTCTGTTGTGGGTATATAGGAATGCTTGTGATTTTTGCACATTGATTTTGTATCCTGAGACTTTGGTGAAGTAGCTTATCAGCTTAAGGAGATTTTAGGCTGAGATGATGGGGTTTTCTAAACATACATTCATGTCCTCTGCAGAGACAATTTGACTTCTGTAAGGTTATTTTGGCTGGTTTGGTAGTTCCAATTAGGGTCAGCATCAGGGGCGGCTGCTGTGCCTACAGGCATTTGGGGGTCAGTAAGGTGCACCTGATCAGCATGTGCCCAAGCTGCTACATGGATGCGGTTATGCTCATCCGGAGTGAGAGTAGAAGACAGAACTACATAAATGTCATGCTAGGTTAAATCATAGGCTTGGGTGAGGTAGCGGAATTCTTTAATGTAAACAGTAGGATTGGCTGAGAATGACCTTAAGCGTTTTTCAATGTTGGACAAATTGGAGAGGGAGAAGGGAACATGTACTTTAACGACACCCTCTGTTCTGGCCACCTCATGGGGAGGACAGAGGAGGAAACTTTTGTTGGCAGCAGCACCGTGTGAGCGAGTGTGGGCACTAACAGGGGAGGCCATATTCGGACCTAGGGGAGCAGGTGAGGGTTGGGGTTTCATGTAAGGTGGAGGGCTAGTGGGCTGGACAGCGGGTGAGGAGAGTTCCTCAGGCAGGTTGGGATTGGAGAAGGAGGAAGAGGAGGGTGGTAACGGAGCTGAGGGCAACATGGGGGTGTCTTTGGCCAGAAGTACCTGGGCGGTCCTGCAGGAAGAGCAGAGGTTGGGATGGGAATGGAGGTGCCAGAAAGCTTGAACATAGGGGACCTCCACCCACTTGGCATTCTTTTGGCAAAAATTATTTAGGTTTGTTAGGATTTTAAAGTTAACAGTGCTCTTTGGTGGCCACTTGGACTGGTTATCTAAGGGATACTGTGGCCAGGCTACGGTGGAGAGGAAGAGTAGCTTTTTTTTTGCTTTTTTTTTTTTTTATGGAAAGACTCAGTTTAGGTAGATTCTGGATTAGGCACCCTAGGGGCGATTTAGGGCCTGGGCGGGATTTCTGATTACTTATCTCTACCCTTCACAATTGTTTGAGAGCAACGAGTGGACACGGAAGGCACAGAAGGCTATTAGACCCAGCATGGGCAGAAAAGTTCTTTTCCTGGGGTGGGGGGTTGGCTGAGAGAGCTTATAGGCTGCAATGATTATAATGAGAAAGAGAACAAAAAAGAGACAGAGCTAAAGCTATTTGCCATATGGGGAATTAGAGGAAGTGAAAGGAGGCAGGACTTTTTTTAGTGAAGTTTTAATGGGGGAAGAAGGACAGGAGGAAGAAGGAGAACAGAATTATTTCCAGAGGCACGAATTTAGTAAGGGTCCCCTGCAGCTAGTGGCTTATTACCCACTGTAGGATATCTGTTACTTCAAGGGAAGCAGGCCTAAGCCACTGTGCCTTAGCTAACAGGAGATTTACAAAACTGGTGAATCTACAATACAGACAGAATGACATGTAGGATTGACAAACAAAGGATGAGTGCCCCCCAAGTGGGAGACCAGTCTGATGCCTTCCCGGCCATGTCCCCGGAGGGATGTCTCAGGGTGTCTTGGCTAAGGTGTACCTGTATAACCCCCAGGCCTGGTCACTTCAGAACTCTTGGTCCTGGAGTGAATCACCGTTATGCCTTATGACGTTCCCGTGGAACCGCAGGGTGAGGCCCATACAAGCCCCGTAGCCGCCAGGCCATGGGACTACACATAAACTCACTCATGCACTCACTCGCTCGGGGTTAGGAAGGAAAAACTGAGAGTACCTCAGCGGGAGCTTGTATGCCAATGAGCTGGTTTGAAATAGTGAGCCGGGGGTGTGGTCTCACTCCTGAACAGGGCCCGGGCTTGTGAGGCTTCTGATTATCCAAACCTCGGCCGCTGCTGCGGTGATGGTCAACAGGACAGCTCAGCGTCCCAAGCTGTACTACCGAACGCTGGAGGCTAACGCCAGGGCCCTGGGCCCACAGCGAGAGCGAGAGGGTTCAGGAAGGTGGGGACGTCTCCCTCAGATTCCTGACCCTGAGGAACCCCTTACGGGGGGAGGACAAGAGTGTAGGGACGTCTCCTCTGCACTCAGGTCCTTGGGATGGCGCCGGGGCCCCGGGCCCTCGGCGGAATGGAGCTGGGGCCCTGGGCCCTCAGAGGGAAGGAGTCCTTGATGCGGCCATGATTATGGACAGGGAGTCCACGGAGCAAGCAGCAGGAGAGGTTATAGGGGGGCAGAAGTCTCACCTTGTGTCAGAGCAGCTCCCTGATCCGGCTCTGGGTGAAGGAGTCAGTTTCCCCCAGGAGGGGTCTTACAACTCCTCCCGGGTTTCGGCACCAAATTTAAGGTTATTCTTATAAGGATATTGCCGAGTTTAAAATGAGGAAACTGAGGCCAGCACGAGACAGATTAAATTCCAGTTTATTTAGCTCCCAGGCGAGGTTCTGTGGCCCCAGGGGAGGGAGAGAGAGAGGCCAGAGAAGTCACACCTGGCCGTTCTGGGCATAGGGTTTTATAGGTAGTGAGGGCAATAGATTGGTCAGTGGGGAAACAAAGCATGGGCAACTGCATTGGTCATAGAGAGACTGGACCTGGACTTGGCAAGTTGCTATTGGTAGTCTAGCAGGGCTATGGACAGGTGGCTGGAGAAGGTAACAAAGCATGGGCACCTGTATTGGTCAGAGAGAGACTGGACCCGGACTTGGTGAGCTGCCATTGGTTAGGCTCTCGGTGGGATTTTTGAATTTTGGGCTGATTGTATGATTTAGTGATGAGTGTGGGGCTAGGGGTGGAATGCAGGAGTGGGGAGCCTGCATGGAGAAGGCAGGCACCAGTAGGACGTCCGGTCTCCTGATAAGTGTTATCAGGTGCGGAGGGGGTGAGTATCGTCCATCCAGCTCCTGGTGAGGCTATCGGCCTTACAACCTCCTCTCTTCCTATTTGAATACCCTTTATTTCTTTCTGTTGCCTGATTGCCTTGGTCAGTCCAATACTATGTTGCATAGATGTGGTGAGAGAGGGCATCCTTGTCTTGTGCTGGTTTTCAAAGGGAATGCTTCCAGCTTTTGCCTATTACGATATTGGCTGTGGGTTTGTCATACATAGCTCTTCTTATTTTGAGATATGTTCCATCAATACCTAGTTTATTGAGAGTTTTTAGCATGAAGGGTGTTAAATTTTATCGAAGGCATTTTCTGCATCTATTGAGATAATCATGTGGTTTTTGTCATTGGTTCTGTTTATGTGACGGATGTTTATTGATTTGTGTATGTTGAACCAGCCTTGAATCTCAGGGATGGAGCTGACTTGATCGTGATGGATAAGGTTTTTGATGTGCTATTGGAATCAGTTTGCCAGTATTTTATTGAGGATTTTCACATCAATGTTCATCAGGGATATTGGCCTGAAGTTTTATTTTCTTGTGTCTCTGCCAGATTTTGGTATCAGGATAATGCTTGCTGCATAAAATGAGTTTGGGAGGAGTCCCTCTTTTTCTGTTGTTTGGAATAGTTTCAGAAGGAATGGTATCAGCTCCTCTTTGTACCTCTGGTAGAATTCATCTGTGAATCTGTCTGATCCTGGGCTTTTTTTTGGTTGGTAGGCTATTAATTACTGCCTCAATTTCAGAACTTGTTATTGGTCTATTCAGGGATTTGACTTCTTCATGGTTTAGTCTTGGGAAGGTGTATGTGTCCAGGAATTTATCCATTTCTTCTAGATTTTCTAGTTTAATTTGTGTAGAAGTTTTTGTAGTATTCTCTGATGGTAGTTTGTATTTTGGTGGGATCAGTGGTGATATCCTTTTTATCATTTTTTATTGTCTATTTGATTCTTCTCTTCTTCTTTATTAGTCTCTCTAGTGGTCTATTTTGTTAATCTCAAAAAACCAACTCCTGGATTTACTGATTTTTTTGAAGGGTTTTTCCTGTCTCTATCTCCTTCAGTTCTGCTCTGATCTTAGTTATTTCTTGTCTTCTGCTAGCTTTTGAATTTGTTTGCTCTTGCTTCTCTAGTTCTTTTAATTGTGATGTTAGGATGTTGGTTTTAGATCTTTCCCAATTTCTCCTGTGGGCATTTAGTACTATACATTTCCCTCTAAACACTGCTTTAGCTGTATCCCAGAGATTCTGGTACATTGCATCTGTTCTCATTGGTTTCAAAGAACTTATTTATTTCTGCCTTAATTTTGTTATTTACTCAGTAGTTATTCAGGATCAGGTTGTTCATTTTCCATGTAATTGTTTGGGTTTGAGTTGATTTCTTAATCCTGAGTTCTAATTTGATTGCACTGTGGTCTGAGAGACTGTTATGATTACCATTCTTTTGCATTTGCTACCAGTTGGGGCTTCCACAACACCCTCCTTGGGTTGGATCAGTTTTCTAGAATGGCTCACAGAACCTAGGGCAACACTTACATTTCCTGGATTACTATAAAGAATATTAAATAATATATAGATTAAAAGACATGTAGGTCAAGGCACATGGAAAGGGGTGTGGTACTTCCATGCCCTCTTCATGCACACCATCCAGGAATTTTCTTGTGTTCAGCTATCTGGAGCTCTCCAAATCCTGTACCTTTAGGTTTTTATGGAAGCTTCATTACACAGGCATGATTGATTAAACCATTGGCCCTTGGCAATCAACATTTAGCCCTTCTTCCCTCCCTGGAAGTGAAGGCTGAAAGTCTGGATACTCAATCCTGCATTGGTGTTTCTGGCGATCAGCCCCATTCTAAAGTTACCTAGGGCTGTTAGCCATCATCAGTCATTAGCATACAAAAAGATACTTTGAAGACTCGAAAAATTGTAGGAGTTGTGTGCCAGGCAGTGGGAACAAAGATCAAACATATTTCAAAGAAAGAAAGAAAGAAAGGAAGAAACAAAAACATATATTTCATAATATCACAATGAAAATTCTAAGATTTAGAGAGATTCTTATTTCCCGAATCTCACAGTGATTAAGAAGTAATGATTCTGAAATCAGGCCACTACACTTTCTTGGCACCTCTTCCTATATTTTGGCCGACACTGAAGTTATTACCTATCTGGGAAGCAGGCCATTTGTCGAGGACAATTCACTCATTAATAAGGAAGAAGATATGACTCCTGAATGTGCACATCCATTCAGCTAAGCAGCAGTCACTTACTGCAGGCAAGGCCAATGCTGCAATTCAATAAGTAACTATTTTAGAGCAACTGCTATATGCTTGATAAAAATGCTCAAAATCACAGTTACAAAAGGGAGATGAAGGAACTTAAATTACTTGGCTAGGTTTCTTGTGTACCTATTATGTGCTAGAGTATAAACACGCATTAAAAATTATGTTTTGAGCTCCTAACATGTGCTGAGCCAGGCACTGTTCTGGGTTTTGAGGGATGCAATAGTGAACTCTTCTGGAAACTCATGTCAGATCTTATCCCTCACCCCTGTATTGACTCACTGAAAAAAAATCTCCCTTTCCTGGGTTTGTGACTCATGTACAAAATGATGAAAAGAAAGAAGACACTTATTTTTACCAATGCTATACTCTGATAGTTGAATACTATCTTTCCTGGTTCCTATCTAGTTTCTAAGCCTGATGTAACTGTCCAAGGGGTTCTTCTGGCCCACTGCCCAGATAGAGCCAATTTATCAAGGCAGAAAAATTGCAGTAAAGGAAGAGTTTTACACACAGAGAGCCACTACACAGAAGACCAGAGTTGTATTATTATTCAAATCAGCCTCCGTGAACATTCAGAGGCTAGGGTTTTTCAAGGATAGTTTGGGGGAAGCAGAAACATGGGGATGACTAGGCAATGGGTGCTTGCTACTGATTGGTTAGGGGTACAACCACAGGGGTGTGGGAAATGGTAGTATACTTAGTCACTACTAGGTGGGGCCATCTGCCCTCAGACATACACAAAACCTGAAAAGATACCTCAAAGGCCAATCTTAGGTTCTATAATAGTGATGTTATCTGCAGGAGTAACTGGGGAAGATACATGTATTGAGACCTCTGGAAAAATGGCTGGCAATTGTTTATGTCTATACTTTAGCAGAATTCAGGGTCCTCTATCCTCTTAGTCTGGTGGTCTCTCATTAGCTCTACAAAGGCAGTTGAGTTTTGGAAAAAGGCTGTTATCACTTAAACTAAACTAAATGTCAGTGGGCATGGTGGCTTAGCACTTTGGGAGTCTGAAGTGGGAAGATCACCTGAGGCCGTGAGTTTGAGACTAGCCTGACCAACATGGAGAAACCCCATTTCTATTAAAAATACCAAATTAGCTGAGCATGGTGGCACATGCCTCTAATCCCAGTTACTCGGGAGGCTGAGGCAGGAGAATTGCTTGAACCCTGGTGGCGGAGGTTGCAGTGAGCCAGGATCACGCCATTGCACTCCAGCTTGGTCAACAAGAGCAAAACTCTGTCTCAAAAACAAATAAACAAATAAAAAACAAAACTAAACTAAACTAAATGTCTCCCAAAGAGCTTGGCCCAAGTCTAGAAATAGTTAAGGGCAGCTTGAAGGCCAAAGGCAAGAGGGGGGTTGGCCAGATGAGATCTCCATCACTGCCATAATTTTCTCACTGTTATAATTTTCCATTCTTCCTTTTCATTTTGAGAGTGCTAAGATTCTTTCAATATATTGCCCCTTTTTTATTTTTAAAATTTTTATTTGGAAATTATTTCAAAGTAGTATATATGAATGGTTCAAATAATTCCAATATTCTTTACTCAGATTCACCAATTATTACTATTTTGCCATATTTATTTTATTGCTTTCTCTTTGTCTCTTTATAAATATGTGTACATGCATTACATCTGAACGTATATTATACACTAATTGTTAATATTCTGCCATATTTACTTTTTTGGTTTCTGTCTCTATGTGTATGCATGTATTATGTATTAATGTATATATGTCACATATATATATTTTATATACATGTAATTATTTATATACATGTAAATTTTTTCTCTCAGCCATTTGAGAATTTCAGACATTGTGCTCCTTTACCTCTAAATCTTACATTGTGTGTTTCCTAAAAGTAAGGACATTCTCTCGTATAAATGGCATATGATGATCAAATTCAGAAAATATAAGATTAGCTAACACGATTTTTACAAGATAGAGTCCATTTTTTGGATTATGCTAATTGTCTCAATAATGTCTTTTATATAAACTTCCCCCTCTGACCCAGGTTCGAATCCCAGATTACAAACTGCATTTTGTTGCTATGTCTTCTTATGTCCCCAAGTTAGCCAGAGTTTATTTCTATTACTCTTAACCAAAGAATATTAAAAATAAAAATTTCTTCTATTTATGATATGGGATTGCTGGGAAGGGAAGAGTGATATGGAGGTGGGGAAGGGAAGTGCTAGGTAGAGGAGGGCATGGTCTCTGGCTAGGGCTCCACCCGCATGGACTTAGGTAGCGACAGGCACTCCTGCTTTTGCACCCAAATGTTGCATTTTCCAAGACCACCCTGTCCCATCACTCACCTATTTGGGGCCTATAAAAACCCGAGACCCTGGCAGTCAGACACACAGGTGGCCAGATATCAAGAGAAACACATTAGCAGAAAAAGACACAAGTGGTTAGTCGAGAGCACGCTGGCGGAAGAGCACACTGACAGATGCCAGCATGATGGCAGACCATCAACTGGTGGGATGAGGCAGAGTTAGGCTGGGGCAGTCGGAGGAGAGCCAAGCGGCCCAAATCCAGGAGAAAACCATCTCCCTTCTAGCTCCCCCATAGCTGGAGAGCTACTTCTACTGAATAAAAGTTTGCACTCATTCTCCAAGCCCATGTGTGATCCAATTCTTCTGGTACTTGGGATACAGAAAGCCCTCTGTCCTTGTGACAAAGTAGAGGGTCTAATTGATCTGGTTAACACGAGCTGCCTATACATGGCAAACTAAGAGAGCAGTGTGTAACATGCCCACTGAGGCCTCAGCTGTAAACATTCACCCCTAGATACTGTGTGGGATCAGAGCCCTACAGCCTGCCTGTCTGTATGTTCTCCTAGAGGTTGGAGAAGCCAGGCACTGAAGAAGCAAGACACACCCCCATTGCATGCCCTGCAAGGGGTACAAGGGGACCTTTCAGTTTCATTTATAACCATTCATTTATAATTTTTATGATATAGTAAATTATATCATTTAATCTTTTTTTTTTTTTTTTTTGAGACAGGGTCTTGGCTTTTTCACTTAGGCTGGAGTGGGGTGGCACAATCTTGGCTCACTGCAGCCTCGAACTCCTGGGCTCAGGCCTTCCTCCCACCTCAGCCCCCCAAGTAGCTAGGACTATATGCACATGCCACAATGCCCGCGAATTTTTTTTTTTCTTTTTGTATTTTTTTGTAGAGATGGATTTTTGCCATGTTTCCCAGGATGGTTTTCGAACTGCTGAGCTCAAGCAATTTACTCCCCTTAGGCTCTCAAAGTGCTGGAATTACAGGTGTCAGTTAGTCTATCTGGCCCATATCATTTAATCTTAAGTCTTCTAGGTAGGTATTTAAATCCCTGTTTTAAAAATCAGTACTATGAGGCTCAGAGAAGTTAAGAAACTTGCCCATCATGACACGGTTAAATTCTAGGGTGGGAATTTTAATCCAAGTCTATTTTATTCTGAAGTCCCTCCTTATTCCATTGCAGGCCTGCCAGATATTCGTAAACCACAATGCTTGCATCAAGAATCTTACAGGTAGCGTGAAGTGAGACAGATAAACAGACAATGTTATTTGTTTGGCAGTAACACCTAACCACAGTAGTGTGTATAGGGAGGTATAGTGGAACATAGTCAATGAACTTATTTTAAGAAAGATGAGAAATATGGTCAGGGCTTCAACAGAAATAGAAGGAAATAAAATCTGTTTTATTCCTTGATGCTAGCTGGGTATTTATAGATTGTCTACTGTCCAAACCACGATTAATATCAGTGCTAATCCACTAACCTCCAACATATGCTCAGGAAGTTCCTTGCTTAGCTGGCTAACATTATTAAGTTTGACATCTACTAATGCAACATTACCTCCTGAATGTTAGGGACTCAAACAGTTCCTATACCATTTCAACTCTTTGTTGGCCATTTTGATTAATGTTGACATTATCCAGTTCTGACATTTAGCTGAAACATATTGCTAAGATCCTAATCTGTAAACTTGCTTAAAATATGTCCTGTTTAGTTTGATAGTTTTAAAATACTGACATTATAAAAGGAGTTCTGAAGGTAAAGTGTCGGATCCCTTCAAGAAATCTAGAGTCCTTTCCTTTCTCTTTATGTAAAAAATCAAATGAAAAGTATTAGGAGTAGGGAAAACCAGAGTTACAAAATCAGAGAAAATAGCATCTCCCATTTTGTGGCTTTAGATCAGAACCTGGTGACAGAGAGAAAATATGTAAAGGTCAGGAGCTTAGATGGCATCCAGGGAGCTGAAGCTTGAAACAGCTGTGAGTAGTCTCAGAGTAACAGGAAGGTGTTAGCCAATCAATGGGCCCCTGCACTAAGTCAGAAGTCTTAAAATTTTCTGGGGACCCTTAAAGGGACATGAACAGTCTGAGAAGAAGAGGAAGACCTGGGTAAGTATTCATTGATAATGTCTGTTACTGCTAAGAGTATTCAGCTTATATTTAGTAGACAGGTCTTCTTTTAGTACTTAGCTCTCATGATAAGTTATTCATAAGTAACTTGCCTGGTAATAGTTGGTGCTCAAGTAATGTTGAATTGGATTAAGCTGAAAGTGGCAGATAAGACTAACCACACAGAAAGATTTATCTTAGCATGGCAGGGGCCAGGCCCTCAACCATCAAAGGCAAGGTAGGAGTGGTCACCATAATAACAGCAGAATCAAAGCTGCAAGCAGAATAGTCTGACTCCTGCAGACCTACAGCATTGCTAGTTGATCCTGGTGTTCCCGGAAGTGAAAAATTTGGTTGGTCCAAAGGTAATTTCAATTACAATTGAAAATAATGACAAGAAACAGCAATTACATTTGCATCAACCTAACAGATAGGAAGCCTACTGAATTTTTACTTGATCTATATAAGCTGAAAATTTCCAGGTCAAGCGAACAAAAGTCAAATCTGAATCCTAAAAACAGAGAACTATGCCCTTCAAACGATTCCCAGACTGTAGCCAGTTTACAGACCTAGAATGAAAGGGAGACCAGGTCCCCTGGAGGAAAGACCTTGGCACACCATTGAATATTTATACTGTGAATCTTTCCCCTGGCCTTCTCCAAAGGGACCTATAGGCTTTCACGGAGTAACTCTGCACTGGGGAAGGGAAATAATCAGACCTTCCAGGGACTACTAGACACTGGCGCTGAATATTCTGGGAGACCCAAAATATCACTGTGATTCACCAGTCAGTGTAGAGGCTTGTGGAGGCCAGGTGATTAATGGGATTTTAGCCTAGCTCCATCTTACAGTGGACCTGTACCTTCACGGAGGGAAAGTACACAGTGGGCCAGTGGGTCCCTGAACCCATCCTGTGGTTGTTTCCCCAGTTCTAGAATACATAATTGGAATAGACATATCTAGCAGCTGACAGAATCCCCCACATTAGTTCCCTAACCTGTAGAGTTGGGGCTATGGTGGTGAAACAGACCAAATGAAAGCTATTAGGGCCGCCTCTCCTTGGGAAAATAGTAAACCAAAAGCAATACTGCATTCCTGGAGGAACAGCACAGATTACCACCAGCAACAAGGACTTGAAAGATACAGGGGTGGTGATTCCCACCACATTCTCATCCAACTCTCCTATTTAGCCTGTGCCCTGAAGACAGATGAATCTTGGAAAATGACAGTGGATTATTATAAGTTTAACCAGGTGGTAATTCCAATTATAGTAGCTTTACCAGATGTGGTTTCATTTTTTATGCAAATTAATACATCCCCTAGTACCTGGTAGACAGCTATTGAATTTGGCAGATGCTTTTTCTCCATTCTTGTTAATAAAGATTTCTAGAAGCCACTTTCTTTCAGCTGGCAAGGCCAGTAATACATCTTCACTCTCCTACCTTTGACATACTTTTTTTTTTTTTTGAGACAGAGTCTCTGTCACCCAGGCTAGAGTGCAATGGCATGATCTCGGCTCACTGTAACCTCTGTCTCCCGAGTTCAAGTGATTCTCCTGCCTCAGCCTCCCGAGTAGCTGGGATGACATTACAGGTGCCTGCCACCAATGCCCAGCTAATTTTCATATTTTTAAGTAGAGATGGGGTTTCACCATGCTGGCCAGGCTGTTTGCAGAAATCTGGATCATCTTTCCCTTCCTCAAGATATCACACTGGTCCGTCACATTCCTGACGCTATGCTGACTGGTCTTAGTGAGCAAGAAGTAGCAACTACTCTAGACTTATTGGTAAGACACTTGTGTGTCACAGAGTGGGAAATAAATTTGACAAAAATTCAGGACTCTTGGTGAAATTTCTAGGGAATCAGTGATATGGGACTGGTCAAGATATCACTCTAAGGTGAATAATAAGTGTTGCATCTGGCCCCTCCAATAACCGAAAAACACATACAATGCCTAGTGGGCCTCTTTGTATTTTGAAAGTGATATATTCCTTATTTGGGCATCTGGCCCACTTACCCAGTGACCCAAGAAGCTGCTAATTTTGAGTGGGGCCTAGAACAAGAGAAGGCTCTGCAATAGGTCCAGACCACTGTGCAAGCTGACATGCTATTTGGGCCACATGACCAAGCAGATCCACAGGTGCCTGAAGAGTCAGTGGAAGAGAGAAAGCCTGTTTGGAGCCTTTGACAGGCCCCTATAGGTGAATTGCGGTGGAAGACCTTCAGATTTTGGAACAAAGCCATGCTATCCTCTTTGAATAACTATTCTTCTTTTGAGAAACAGCTCTTGGCCTGTTACTGGGACTCAGAGGTTAAACACTTAACTGTGGGCCACCATACTACCTACCATCCACCTGAGCTGCCTATCATGAACTGGATATTATCCAACCCACCAAGCCATAAAATTTGGCATGCACAGACACTCCATCATCAAATGGAAGTGGTATATACATGACTGGACTCGAGCAGGTCCTGAAGGTACATTTTTATACATGAGGAAGTAGCCCAAATGTTCATGGTCCCCATTCCTGCTATTAGGCTGGTGCAAAAGGAACTGTGGTTTTAACCATTACTTTAATGGCAAAACAGCAATTACATTTGCACCAACCTAAATAGATCATCCTCTCTTTCCTAGGCCACACCCATGAGGCCATAGGGAGTTCTATCATTTGACAGAAGAAAATAAAAGTTAGGCCTGGTTTACAGATACTTCTTTCAGATAGGCTGGAATCACATGAAAGTACACATCTGCAGCACTGCAGTACATTTTCTGGGATATTCCTGAAGACAGTGGTGAAGGAAAATCCTTCCAGTGGGCAGAACTCCAAGCAGTGCACCTGGTTGTTCATTTTGCTTGGAAGGAGAAATGGCCAGATATAATTATATACTAATTCATGGGCTGTAGACAATAGTTTGGCTGGATGATCAAGGACTTGGAAGGGACGTGATTAGAGAATTGTTGATGAGGAAATTTGAGGAAGAGATATGTGAACAAACCCTCCTTAATAGGCAAAAAACATGAAGACAGTTGTGTCTCATGTGAATGCTCACCAAACGGTGACCTCAGCAGAGCAAATTTTAATAATCACGTAGATAGGATACTGTTCTGTGAACACCAGTCAGCTTCTTTTCCACTTTTCCAGCAACCCCTGTCATCACCCAGTGGGCTCATGAACAAAAGTGACTATGTTGGTGTGGTAGGGATAGAGGTTATGCATGGGCTCAGGAATATGGACTTCCACTCGCCAAGGCTGACCTGGCTATGGCCACAGCTGAGTGACCCATCTGCTAGCAGCAGAGACCAACAATGAACCCCAGATATGGCACAATTCCTTAGGGCAACAAGCCAGCTACCTGGTGGGTGGTTGGTTACACTGGGCCACTTCCATCATGGAAGGGGCAGTGTTTTCTCTTACTGGAATAGATACTTACTCTGGGTATGTATTTATCTTTCATGCAAAACTTGCTTCTGTCAAAACTACTATTGTGGACTTACGGAATGCCTTATTCACTGTCATGGTATTCCATACAGCATCTTTTTTTTTTTTTTAAATGAAATAATTAACTTTATAGCAAATGAAGTGCAGCAATAGGCCCATGATCATGGAATTCATTGTTCTTACCATGTTCTCCACCATCCTGAAGCAGCTGGCTAAATAGAACATTGGAACGGTCTTTTGAAGACTCAATTACAGGGCCAGGTAGGTGGCAATAGCTTGCAAGGGCAGGGCAGGGTCCTCCAGAAGGCCATATGCACTCTAAATTAGTGCCTAATATATGGTGCTATTTCTTTCATAGCTAGGATTAATGGGTCTGGAAATTAAGGGGTAGAAATAAGAGTGGCACCACTATTACCCCTCATAACCCACTAGCAAAATTGTTGCTTCCTCTTCCTGTAACCTTATGCTTGTCTGGCCTATAAGTCTTAGCCCTAAAGGGAGGAATGCTTCCACAAAGAGACACAGAATGATTCCATTGAACTGGAAGTTAAGACTGTTGCCCAACCATCTTTGGCTCCTTGTGCCTCTGATTCAACAGGCAAATAAGAGAGTTACTGTGTTGGCTGAGTGATTAATCCTGACTACCAGGGGGGGAAACTGGACTACCATTTCACCATGTAGATAAGAAACAGTATGTGTTTCACACAAAGACACACATAGAGTCAAAATAAAGGGATGGAAGAAAATCTACCAAGCAAATG
>CAUYLG010064999.1:0-58117 GCA_963573385.1 Cacajao melanocephalus | reverse complement strand
TCTTCCCACCTCAGCCTCCTGAATAGCTGGGACTACAGGTGTGCACCACCACCCCTGGCTAGTATTTTTATTTTTTGTAGAGATGGAGTTTCCCTGTTGCCCAGGCTGGTCTCAAACTTCTGGCCTCAAGTGATCCTCTTGCCTCAGCCTCCCAAAGAGGTGGGATTACAGACATGTGCCACCGTGCCTGGCTGACACTTTGGAGTCACCGATTTTTTTTTTTTTTTTTTTTTTTTTTTTTTTTGCAGTCACCACTCTGACCAGCTCCGGTGTTTGTATCTTAAGAGTCTAAAAGGAGACGGTCCTGTTTTTCAGGAGGCTGGAGAGCTTGAGAGCCGGGGGGTGAGGGTCCTCTAGAGCCAGTGTCAAGAACACCCTACAGCCCAAAAGGCTGCTGTGGTTTGGCCCTGCAGTCAGTGCCCTAATCCCCAACCAAGGCAGCGACAGGTGTGAACTGGGAGCGGCTTCCTCTGTGCTTCTGGGACCAGGGCAGGTGCTCTGAACTGGGAGCAGCAGGTTGGGGACGCAGCTGGTGCACACCCAGCAGGTGTTTTTTGTAACTAGAGCTCTGTTCTGCAATTCAGAGCACAGTATTTCTTAAGGCAACAGAAATGCCGAAGAGAGCCTCCAGAGACTGATACAAACTCTTCAGGCAGACCCAACAGGGGAGGGAACGGCATTACCGTCCAACAGGTTTGAGGGAATTAAGTGTCAGTTGCTGAAATCTGCGGTGAAAACGGACCAGACAGTGCAGGGCCGTGAACGCCAAGTTGAGGAGCTCAGCGAATTCAAGAGGCAAAGAGGAGGCTTGGAGCCACCTCTGAATAGCGGCCTTCCGGCTCCGTTTCGGGGTCCATTTCTCAGCTTCAGCCTGTTAGCCCCGCCCCGGTCCCCAGAGCCCCGCCTCTGGCCCGCCTGCCACGAGGCTGCCGGTTGTTATGGCAACCCGACGCCAAAAGCCTCCCGGGTCGAGATTTTAAATTTTAAAGCTGTGGAAGTAGAAAGTTCATCGCTCCGCGTCTCACCTACCCCCAGCCCGTGCTTCCCCGCGTTTTGCTCAACTCCCTGTAGCCGCAGCAGGTCCGAGGCCCCTCACCTCAGGCCTCCCCCTCCACTCCCTGCGCGGTCCTGGCACTGCCGTAAACGGCCTTCAGCGTGTCACTCCGGTCGCCTCCGCCCCACGAGCCGTGCAGCAGTTATAGAGGCTGTTCAGTTCTTCGGAAGTCTCCGTCTCAGCAGAGCTTTACATTATTGGACTGCCCCCACGTTCGCCCCGCCCCTCTTTCCGGCCTTTGTGCGTCCAGCCTCTCCTGCAACGGGATTGGTTTCCCTGGCCAGAGCAGGGGCGGGGCAGGACAAACACACCTTGCTCATTGGCTGCCGCGGGCATCGTACAACGAGCTGGGAGCTGACCGGAAGGTCCGGATGCGGAACGTGCTGATTCCACGGAGCCCGCGAGCTGCCCCGGAGTGGACCCGCGAGCTTCCTGACGTGCTCCGCGCCCTCCCGCAACTACTTCCGGGGCGGGCTACGGGGGCGGAGGCCCAGCGAGGAAGCGTGGCGGCTGGCGGCCCGCGGGGCTGGCGGCAGCGGCCCGAGGGCGGCGCGAGACCTGAGGCCCAGCACAGGTAGGTTCCCGGCGGCCCTGTTCCACCACTTGCCAGCACCTGCAGCCCGCCTAGGTCTGGCGCTCGAGCGTCCAGCGCTGCACTTGTTCGCCGCGTGACTGGAGAACCGAGCCCCGCGCCGCGTGATTGGAGCATCGAGCCCCACATTTTCTTTATGTGGCTGTGAAGTGGGGACGATAGTGCCCAGTGCCTCGTAAGGTTCCTGTGGGAATGCGGCCGGGGGGCGTCGGGAAGCGTCACAGCTGTGAGTTCTGGGGTTGTCGCCCAGGGACCCGCCCCGGGGCCAGTCAGCGAGCTTTGGGATGCACCGGTTCCCGCTGCGGTTCCACGGGGCGAGACAGGGTGTCCAGGGGCTTTCACAGACCTCCTCTGTGGGCGTGACACTTAACCACCAGCATCACATTTGTTAAGATTTTTTTATTTTAAATTTTTGTGAGTCCGTAATAGGTGTATACATTCATGGGGTACGTGAGAGGTTTTGATACAGGCAAGCGGTTCGTAGGAATCACAGGTAAAATGAGGTCTCCACCCTTCAAGCATTTATCCTTTGTGTTGCAAACAATCTCATTATACTCTTTTAGTTACTTTTTTTTATTTTTTTGAGACGGAGTCTCGCTCTGTTTCCCAGGCTGGAGTGCAGTAGCGCGATCTCGGCTCACTGCAACCTCCGTCTCCCAGGTTGAAACTATTCTCCTGCTTCAGCCTCCCGAGTAGCTGGGACTACAGGCGTGTGCCACCACGCCCGGGTAATTTGTTTTGTATTTTTTCGTAGAGACGGGGTTTCATCTCTACGAAACCGCGTATTAGCCAGGATGATGTCAGTCTCCTGACCTCGTGATCCGCCTGCCTCGGCCTCCCGAAGTGCTGGGATTACAGGCGTGAGCCACCGCGCGCGGCCTCTTTTAAGTTATTTTTAAGTATGCAGCTGGGCGCGGTGGCTCACGCCTGTTATCCCAGCACTTTGGGAGGCCGAGGCGGGTGGACCACTTGAGGTCAGGGTTTCGAGACAAGCCTGGCCAACACGGTGAATCGCCATTGCTACTAAAAATAGGAAAACTAGCCTGGCATGGTGGCTTATACCTGTAATTCCAGCTACTCTCGAGGCTGAGGCAGGAGAATCACTTGAATCCTAGAGAGGTGGAGGTTGCAGTGAGTCGAAATCGCGCCGCTAACACTACAGCCGGGGCAACAGAGTGAGACTCCGTCTCAAAAAATAAATAAAATGTACAATTAGATTATATTGACTATAGTCACCCGATTGTGCTGTCAAATACTAGATCTTATTCTATTTTTTTGTATCCATTATCCATCCCCACCCTCTACTACCCTTTGCAGACTCTGGTAACCATCCTTTTTCTATCTCCATGAATTCAGTGTTTTGATTTTTAGATAACCACAGATAAGTGAGAACATGTGTTGTTTGTCTTTCTGTGCCTGGCTTATTTCACTTAGCATAATGACCTCCAGTTCCATCCATGTTGTTGCAAATGACGGGATCTCATTCTTTTTTTATGGCTGAATGGTACTCTATTGTGTCTAAGTACCACGTTTTTTCTTTATCTAGGATTTATTGTAAAGGTAATAGATACTTAGCGTTTTCAGAATGGACAGAACCAAAAAGTCGAATGAAAACTAAACCGTCTCATCCCGAGTGCTACTTTTTTTTTTTTTTTTTTTTTTTGGAGACAGAATCTCGCTCTGTTGCCGAGGGTGGAGTGCAGTGGCAGGATCTTGGCTCACTGCAACCTCTGCCTCCTGGGTTCAAGCAATTCTCCTCCTCAGCCTTCCATGTAGCTGGAATTACAGGCGCGTGACACCATGCCTGGCTAATTTTTTGTGTTTTTTAGTGTAGACCGGGTTTCACCCTGTCGGCCAGGCTGGTCTCGAACTCCTGAGTTCATGATCCACCCGCCTTGGCCTCCCAAAGTGTTGGGATTACAGGTGTGAGCCACTACGCTCGGCCTCAAGTGCTACTTGATACCACACCTGTGAAGTAACACTGGGGATCGGATGTTTTACTTTTTCTTGCTCTGTTGCCCAGGCTGGAGTGCAGTGGCTTGATCTCGGCTCACTGCAACCGCCTCTTGGGTTCAAGCAATTCTCCTGCCTCAGCCTCCCGAGTAGCTGGTACTGTAGGCGCCCGTCACCACACCCAGCTAATTTTTATATTTTTTTGTAGAGATGGGATTTCACCATGTTGGCCAGACTGGTCTCGAACTGCTGGCCTCAAGTGGTCCAGCAGTTGGGTCAGCCTGGGTCAGGTTCTGATTATCCTTAAGAGCTTTAGGGGTGTCAGACATGTAAATCTCCAATAAATAGAGAACATGGCCCCACCATGCAGGAGGCCTTTAGAGTGGAAGAGACACGGCCAGTGAAGGCTTGAGTGGGATGCCGAAGGGACTCTGAACTGACCCTCAGCTCATTTGGTTTCTTACCCAGGCACCGTTGGCCAGGACTGTTCAGGGTGGGGTTCTCAACTGCAAAGTGAGGGAAGGGGTATGATCTGGGGCTCTGTTAGCTGAGGAGGTGGTGGTTCCAGAAGGAGGGCTTTGCTTGCCCCACCACACCTACACACACTCTTGCCAAGGGCCTGTGAAGTGTTCGTCCCCCACATTAGTGGCTTGTTTCTTTAGCCATCTTGGCTGTCACCTGGGGCTTGAAAGCTTTTTTTAGTAGAAACTGAGGTCCTAATTGCATCTTTTAACTACCGTGGCACCTGTAGGTCATCAGAACATGACAAGGCCTTTGTTTTCTCCTCTGCTCCCTTTCCTGCCCTTGTTTCCTGGTAATCGTGTACCTAAGGGATTCCTGGTGTGCCGTTACTGGTGTGGGCCCATTTTGGGGAAGGTGTTACCACACCAGTTTACTGGCCTGTTATATTTCCACCATATCTGTCTCTTCAAAGGATGCCTAAGTGGATTCCTGTTCAGTTGATCTCTGCTGAGTGCCACCAGTCACATCCTAGTTTCTTGTGCTGGAGAATTGCTTTCTTTTTCAGAAAAATTTATTTTTCTTCACTTTTTTGAAATTTTTAATTTCATAACCACTGCAGAAATTTTTTTTTTTTTTTTGATACATAGTCTTGCTCTGTCGCCAGGCTGGAGTGCAGTGGGGCAATCTTGGCTCACTGCAACCTCCGCCTCCTGGGTTCAAGCAATTCTTCCGCCTAGCCTCCCGAGTAGCTGGGACCACAGGCGCGTGCCACCACACCCGGCTAATTTTCGTATTTTTAGTAGAGACAGGGTTTCACCATGTTGGCCAGGATGGTCTCGATCTCTTGATCTCGTGATCCACGCACCTCGGCCTCCCAAAGTGCTGGGATTACAGGCGTAAGCCACTGCGCCCGGCCTAGAAAAATTAATTGGTATTTAAAATTTACAGGTCAGGTGAGGTGGCTTATGCCTGTAATTCCAGTAGTTTGAGATGCTGAGACAGGCTGATCACTTGAGGTCAGGAGTTCAAGACCAGCCCGGCCAACATGGTGAAACTCTGTCTCTACTAAAAATACAAAAATTAGCCTGGCATGATGGTGCACACCTGTAATCCCAGCTATTCAGGTGGCTGAGGCGCAAGAAGTGCTTGAACCCAGGAGGCAGAGGTTGCAATGAGCCGAAATCACGCTACTGCACTCCAGCCTTGGCAACAGAGCGAGACTGTCTCAAAAAAATCAGTAAAATTTACCTACAGCAAAATTGATTTTGGTGTTCAGTTCTGTGGGTTTTCATAAAGGCATATAGTCACAGATCCACATCACGGTCATGCAGGATAGGTCTGGTGCCCTCAAATCCCCTCTCTGCCCCAACCTCCAACCCTTTGATTTTGCCTTTTCCAGAATGTCACTTAAGTGAAATTATGTGGTAAGCAGGCTTCTTTCATTTAGCGTAAAGTGTTTGAAATTTGTTCATGTGTTGCTTGTCAACTGTTGGATCCTTGTGCTTAATGCTGAATAGCATCCATTATACGGATGTGCCACATAAACTGTGCCACATTTTTCCATGTGTCATAACAGCAGCTTTTTTAGCTATCATGACCTCATTAGACAGTGAAGCACTAGGGATTGGAGTTGCTAAGGAGCAGAGCTGATTTTTTTTTTTTTTTTTTTTTTTTTTTGAGATGTAGTCTTGCTCTGTCGCCCAGGCTGAAGTGCAATGGTGCAATCTCGGCTCACTGCAACCTCTGCCTCCCTTGTTCTAGTGATTCTCCTGCCTCAGCCTCCCTAGCAGCTGGGAATACAGGTGTGTGCCATCACACCCAGCTAATTTTTGTATTTTTAGTAGAGGCAGGGTTTCATCATGTTGGCCAGGCTAGTCTTGTACTCCTGATCTCAGGTGATCTGCCCGTCTTGGCCTTCCAAAGTGCTGAGATTATAGGCGTGAGCCACTGCACCTGGCTTGAGCTGAATTTTGATCTAACTCCAAATACACGGTTCTTCCCCATCACATCAAGGAGCTGATTTGGTTAAATAACCCAATTAGTATTTCTTAACTGCCTAAGAGGTTGTCAGGTTCCTAGAGTTGATGGAAAATTCTCTTTTACCTGGTGCCTGCGGATACAAGGAGAACGTACTCCACAGTTAACGCCTCACCATGTATGCCCCTCTTTTCCGGTGTGGTAGCAAGCTCACCAGATGTAGCATTGATGGGACTACCCAAATCATACACTGTTTAAGCAAAGAAACTTGTCTAAGTTACTCCCAGGGTTGACTGCATTGGGTTATCAGTCTGCTAGGGTAGTGGCATAGCAGGGCCAGTACTAGCCTGTTGCATGCCCTGGAACAACCAGCCAGGAAAGATCTAACCCTTGGGCCTTCCTCCGCAGTGATGTCCGAGCTCAGTGATGAAGCCAGCGAGCCGGAACTCCTGAACCGCAGCTTGTCCATGTGGCATGGGCTAGGGGCACAGGTTAGCCAGGAGGAGCTGGACGTCCCCCTGGATCTTCACACAGCTGCCTCCATCGGCCAGTATGAAGTGGTGAAGGAATGTGTGCAGCGGTAAGAGATGTAGGGTAACTTCCCGCTCACATTTTGAGTAGCCCAGTGATGGCTTCGGATCTCGTGTGATGGGGCTTTGCACACATTTGTGGATGTTTAATGCTTGTGGAGCAGGTTAACCTGGTTATCTTAGGCAGCTGTCAGTAATTATGCTGGAGCCTGACAAAGAGGCAGTTTTTATTCCTAGGAGGAAAAAGAGGGTGTAAACTTGGATCAGAAGCTTGTAGTCATTCTTTAACCAGAGTAATTTTATTCACTGATTGCAGAAATGCTCAAATAAGCAAAATAAAGACAGAAAGTGATGGCCTGGCGCTGTGGCTCATGCCTGTAATCCCAACACTTTTGGAGGCCAAGGCAGGTGGGTCACTTGAGGTCAGGGGTTTGAGACCAGCCTGGACAACATAGTGAAACCCCATCTCTACTAAAAATACAAAAATTAGCTGGGCATGGTGGCACGCACTTGTAATCAGCTACTGGTGAGGCTAAGGCAGGAGAATCACTTGAACCAGGGAGGCGGAAGTTGCAGTGAGCCAAGATTGTGCCACTGCACTCCAGCCTGGGCAACAGAGTGAGACTCCATCTCAAAAAAAAAAGAAAAAAGAAAGTGTTGCCCCCCTGGCCTTCTTTTCCTGGAGGGTTCATTCCGTCACTGTTCCCCTCTAGCTTCTGCCATGAAGGAGGAGAGAGTCCGAGCTTTTAGCACCTCCGGGGAATGGCCTCCTGACCTCACTGCCCACCTGCCCTTTACTAATCTATACACAATAATTAGAGGCAAAAGGCCCCTGGCAGGGCCCACAGCTGCGTCTTGCCCATAGTAGAATGTGATCATCTTGTTTTTGGAAAAGGGTCCTCTCCTCACCTTCACCCCCTTATGTTCAACACACACTGTGCTTACTCTTTCTGGTGGTTCTCATTTGATACTGTGGTGCAGCAGCCTCTCTCCCTATCTCCACCTGCCTCTTCCAGTTCCTGGTGAGCCAAAGCAAAGCTTTCCTGAAGCCCCAGGTCCCTGGTACCCAAGTTGTGGCCCTCACTTAGACATACCCAGCCCATGGAGCGCCAGGGCACCTTGGTACAGGGTGGTCTGTGGTGCCCCCTCCACAGGAGGCTTTAGGCACAGGCAGCTGGGTATGTAATCAGTGCAGCCCCTCACAGGGCCACATTTGGAATTCTCAGGCTCTTAAGTCTTCGAGTGGCCTGTTAAGATACAGAGTCCAGAATGGCTTCACAGAAGAGCAGGGAGAGGTGTTTGTGTTCTAATGGGATTTCGACAGTACCTGAAGCAGAGGCTTGCTGACAGTAAGCACAGGATGGGGCCTGAGGGGAGCTGGGGCCTCAGAAGGGGGAGTAAGGCTGAACGGGGAGTAGTGAGAGAGCCCCGGAGAGATGCTCTGCTGCTGTGTAAAGGAAGACGGTGTTAGGACGAGCTGGGTGTGTTCGAGCCCTGCTGCAGAAGCATCTCCACATGGCTCCCCTGGCCAGGTCCTGCACCCTGGTAACAGGACCTTCTGAAATGGCTCCCTGGGCATGCGTCCCAGAGTCACTGGGGCGTGCCAGGAAAGTAGTTGCCTTGTGTGGTCTAATAAGAGAATCCCACTAGAGGCAGAAATGCCGGGGTTCAATCACCAGTTGTTACCCCCACTGCAAGCAATAATTGGAGAAGGGAAAAAAGGCCTGTGTGTGTTAACTGTGCAGGATGCCAGGTAACTACACAAATAGGTTTTTTTGTTGTTGTTGTTGTTTTTTTGTTTTTTTTTTTTTTGAGATGCAGTCTTGCTCTGTTGCCAGACTGGAGTACAGTGGCTCAATCTTGGCTCACTGCACCCTCCACCTCCCAGGTTCAAGTGATTCTCCTGTCTCAGCCTCCTGAGTAGCTGGGATTACAGGTGCGTGCCACCACACCCAGCTAATTTTTGTAGTTTTAGTAGAGACGGGGTTTCACCATGTTGGCCAGGATGGTCTCGATCTCCTGAGCTGTTGATATACCCGCCTTGGCCTCCCAAAGTGCTGGGATTACAGGCGTGAGCCACCATGCCCAGCCACAAATGGGTATTATTTAAAAATGTAACTCCCTTGTCCCAACCCCAAAGTCAGGGCTGGGAACCCCACAGTTTTTTTTTTCACAGGAAAATGCATTTTCAGAATTTTAATGGAAATCAGTGAGAAAGATGGGATTCTTTGATCACAGATTTTTCTAGAATGTTTCTTTTTTTTTTGGAGAAAATTTCACCCTTGTTGCTCAGGATGGAGTGCAATGGCGTGATCTCGGCTCACTGCAACCTTTGCCTCCTGGGTTCAAGTCATTCTCTTGGCTTAGCCTCCCAGGTAGCTGGTATTACAGGCATGTGCCATCATGCCCGGGTAATTTTGTGTTTTTAGTAGGGACAAGGTTTCTCCATGTTGGCCAGGCTGGTCTCGAACTCCTGACCTCAGGTGATCCGCCTGCCTCGGCCTCCCAAAGTGCTGGGATTACAGGTGTGAGCCACTGAGCCCAGCCTCAAGAATGTTTCTTTAGGGTGAGATGACAAGGGATGAATCAGTGGCAGTGGAGTCCCATCTGCTCCTCTCCAGCCACCACTGGGCTGGTAGATGTGTGTCCTGCGGTGGTCAGGGTTTTTCAACTGGGCTGTGTTGACAATCCAGGCTGGATCATTCTTTGCTGTGAGGGCTTTCCTGGGCACTGTAGGATATTTCACGGCAGCCTTGGCCTCCACCTGCTAAATGCCAGCAGCTCTTCCCTGTCCAGTTGTGAGAACCAAAAATGTTACCAGATGTTGCCTAATATCCCCTGCTTGAGTGCCATCTGTCTATTTGGTGGTGTGAAAGAAGAACGTAGCTGGTGTTGGGCTAGGAGGATGTGAAATCAGAGCAGGGAGATGGAGGCTCAGGGCCTCACAAGGCAGTGTACAAGCAACTGTCAGCATTTCTCTGCCTACCTGCCCCCAACCCCTACAACATCCAGGATGGCAGGTAACTTTTGTTTCCTGTCAGCTCATTCCGTCTGGCCTAGCCTCGCCACCAGCTTTGGTAAACCACATATGCGAGGCGGCTGGGCATGTCTAGCGTATCTTGCGTTTGTTTAGGAGAGAGTTAGATTTGAATAAGAAGAATGGTGGTGGCTGGACCCCGCTGATGTATGCCTCCTACATTGGCCATGACACCATCGTGCACCTGCTGCTGGAGGCGGGGGTGAGTGTGAATGTGCCGACCCCAGAAGGGCAGACTCCACTGATGCTGGCCTCCAGCTGTGGCAACGAGAGCATCGCCTACTTTCTCCTCCAGGTGAGCTACGAGGGAACTCAGGTCCAGAAACCTGAGGGGCTCCCTGGCCGCCCTGACAGAGACGCAAAGCACTGCAGGCCATGGTGTGCGTGTGTGCTCGTGTAATCACTTCTGATTCTTGCAGCATGGCCGCCTGGAGGGCGCCCGCCCCACACAAAGGAGATGAGGCTGTAACGCACGTTCTGTGTTCTCTTGAAGCAAGGTGCAGAGCTGGAAATGAAAGACATCCAGGGCTGGACGGCCCTCTTCCACTGCACCAGCGCCGGGCACCAGCACATGGTCAGGTTCCTCTTGGACAGTGGAGCCAATGCCAACGTGAGGTGATTGCCGTGTCTTTAGTGGCCTAGCCGTTGTCTGACTCTAAGGAGGGCGGCTCTAGAAGCAGCTAATGAGAGTCTAGGGCCACTCTGCTTCAGCACAAGAGGCTCAAGATGAGGGATAGAATGAGAGTCCTGCCAGGCACGGGCCTTTCCCACATCTGTGAGGTGACGTTGTTTGCATCTCTTCAGGCCCTCTGAGCTTCCTTTTCTTTACCTGAAACCCACTTGTGTCATAGAGTTGTAAGAATTACATGTTTTATTGTATGCCAGGGGCCTAACATAGTGAATGGCATTTTAAATGTCATATTTACGTGCAAATTCCTTCTGCTTTCTTGTTTTTTGTATGAATGAGGTGAGGTGATGCTTTAAAAACAGTCATGAGTTTTATAAGTTGGAAGTGGGATTGTCGTCTAAAGCTTGTCGTCATAATAATCACCTTTGAACAAATGCAGCGGGTACCAGTGCAGCACCCACTATGGCTGTCATCCATCCTAAGACATCCTATAATTTTGTACGCTGCTAAGAAAGAAAAAATATGCTACTAATGAACATTCAACTTGCCTGTTGATTTAAAGACATGTTCTGACTTGAGAGTTGTTAAAATGTGAACACTGTGTGTCTTAGAATGGATGAAAACCAGCCTTTCCTATGCATGGTTCCTAACTTGTAGACCAGCATGAGACAAGGAGGGATTCGGAAGCCCTCTGAAGACAGTGCCGAGTTAGCATAACCAAGCACGAAAGCAAGCTACAGGAGCTAAGCGTAGCAAGGACAGCTTAGATTATTAGTACTTGACCTTTTCAGAGGGGGTTCATGGAGTACTTGAAGCTAGGATTTGGATGAATGGATGGGAGACGTTGGCTTTCTGTGAGGAGTGAAGAGTCAGAACCGCTTTTCAAATACGATTGAGGTGGAGATTTCAGAGGTAGCAGGTGGGAATAGCCAAGAGGAGGGACGATAGGCAGACTCTGTCTTTAAGACAAAGACCAGCCCTCGGGACAGACACCAGAAGAGTAAGTGGAGCTGATGTGTTCTATTCATCTTTCTCATCTCACCTGTTAATTCTTGAGAGGGAGAGAGAGTATTCTACACTTAGGGATTGGTGACTTGTGCACTGCCCTGGGTTTATCTTCAGCAGGGAGTTTTTGTCTGTCGGAACTGGGCTCTGCCAGTCGTCTAACTGTGGCCCACATCTTGCAGGGAGCCGATATATGGATTTACTCCTTTGATGGAAGCAGCTGCGGCTGGCCATGAGATAATCGTGCAGTATTTTCTGAATCATGTAAGTTACCCTATTTATTAGCCTGTAATGTAGTCACAGCAAATGAGGAATATTACTGAAGTGTAAGCAATTACAGAATTTTCTTTTGCACAGAAATAACTGCGCTTCATTAATTTATTCAACACATTTTCATTGAATATCTGTTGATTCCCGGTGTTGAGCGGTGCTTAGACATTAAGGGTACAGTGGTAAGTAAAAATAGACACCTCTTCCTATAATTATTTTGAAAATGCTATTTGAAAAGTATGGAAAAATAAAAGTAAATAGCACTCATAATCCTGTCACTTAGAAAAATTATACAGAATAAGAAGGCAGAGATCTTCCTCTCTTATTCTGCCTCCTTAAGATACCCACTTGGTTTGAGACAGAGCCGCGCTGGGATTCTCCTCTGCTGTGGAAAGGTGTGTCTGTAGGCAAGTGTGTGCATGTTGCTTTGTGTCTGAACAAAGTGGGATTCTGTGTATATTCTGTAACTTACAGACATCTCATACACATCTTTACAGCATTCCATGTACAGTCTACCTCAGGTAATTTAATGAGTTTCTTATTAGTAGAAACTTAGTTTTTAACATTTTGCAGTTATAAACAGTGCTCTGAGAATATCCTTTTACACAAAGCTTTAACACACTTGCAGTTATTTCTGTATATTGTATTTCTATTTTATTTTATTAATTTATTTTTTTTTGAGACAGGGTCTTGCCCTCATGGCCCAGGCTGGAATTCAGTGGTGAGATCATGGCTTACTGCAGCCTCAACCTCCTGGGCTCAAGTGATCCTCCCGTCTCAGCCCCCAAGTAGCTGGGACCACAGGTGCATGCCACCGTGCCCGGCTATTTATTTATTTATTTGTAGAGATGGGAGTCTCAGTATGTTGTGCAGGCTAGTCGAATTCCTGAGCTCAAGTGATCCTCCCACCTCAACCTCCCAAAGTGCTGGGATTACAGGTGCAAGCCTGTTGACACAGAACCTTGTACGTAAATCTTCATAGCAATATTATTCATAATTGCTAAAAAGTAGAAACAACCCAAATGTCCATCTACTCAGGAATTGATAAAATATGTATCTATATAGCAGGATATTATTCGGCCACACAAAGTAGTGAAGTACTGACACGTGCTACGCCGTGGATGAACCTTGAAGCATTAGGCTTGGCCAGGTGCAGTTGCTCACACCTGTAATCCCAGGACTTTGGGAGGCTAAGGCCAGAGGATCACTTGAGCCCTGGAGTTAGAGGTTTCACTGAGTTAGGATTGCACCACTGCACTCCAGCCTGGGTCACAGAGTGAGATCCTGTCTTAAAAAGAAAGACAAAAGGAAAACACGAGGCTCAGTGAAAGAAGCCAGACACAAAAAGCCACATACTGTATAATTTCCTTCTTATGAAATGTCCAGAAGAAGCAAATACAGAGACAGAAAATAGATTCGTGGTTTCCTGGGTCTCGGGGCATGGGAAGATATGGGTGATAAAAATGTGCTGAAATTGTTTGTAGTGATGGTTGAACAACTGTGAATACACTAGAAGCCATTGAATTGTACACTGTAAATGGGTGAATTGTTGGTATGTGGATTATATCTTCGTAAGGCTGTTAAACCCAGTACACAGGAGTTGAAGTGGTCCTAATGAATTCCCTCTTCCAAGGTCTCCTGTCTTGCCCACTAGTCATATACAAAGGCACCGTTTTTCTCAAGTCCTCAGCAGCCCTGATGTCAGTCAACTTTTTAAGTTTTTGTCGCTTTGGGAGAATTGTGGCGTCTCATTGTAGTTTGTCCTTGTTAGTGTAGTTGAACGAATTTATTTATTTATTTATTTATTTTTTGAGACAGTGTCTTACCCTGTTGCCCAGGCTGGAGTGCAGTGGCGCCATCTCGGCTCACTGCAACCTCTGCCTCCCGGGTTCAAGCAGTTCTCTGGCCTCAGCCCCCTGAGTAGCTGGGAATACAGGTATACGCTGCCATGCCCAGCTAATTTTTTGTATTTTAGTAGAGACAGGGTTTCACTATGTTACCCTGGCTGCTCTCGAACTCCTGAGCTCAGGCAGTTACCCACCTTGGCCTCCCAAAGTGCTAGGATTATAGACATAAGCCATCATGCCCAGCCAGTTGAACATTTCTAAATACATCTGTTGGTCATTTGTATTTCTCCTAAGAATTGTCTCTTTATAGCCCAATTTTCTATCGGCTAGTTTGTTTTTTTCTCACTTACTGATGGGAATTTCTTAAATAATGAAATTTGCACATGGTATCTCTTTTTAACAAAGAATTTTGGGACAGGACATGCATGTGGTACACATGCAGACCAGAAGGTGGGTACACCGCAGGCCTGCCCTCCATCCCATCTACATCTCCTTGGCGCCCTCCCCACGGTCATCTCTGCGAGTACACCTATACATGCGCATGGCCCTGCCTATGCACAGCTGCTCTCATTTCGCGTTTTTATTTTATTTTTATTTTTTATAGAGATGGGGTTTCATCATGTTGGTCAGGCTGGTCTTAAACTCCTGACCTGATAATCCACCCGCCTCGGCCTCCCAAAGTGGTGGGATTACAGGCATGAGCCACCGTGCCTGGCTCATCTTGTGTTTTTTAAAACTTAATCATGAAGATTGTTCTGTGTTGGCGTATAAAGAGATGGGTTCAGGTACAGTGGCTCACGCCTGTAATCCCAGCACTTTGCGAGGCCTAGGCGGACGGATCACTTCGGGTCAGGAGTTCGAGACCAGCCTGGCCAAAATGGTGAAACCACGTCTCTACTAAAAATACAAAAATTAGCTGGGCATGGTGGCAGGTGCCTGTAATCCCAGCTACTTCGGAGACTGATACAGGAGAATCACTTGAGCCTGGGAGGTGGAGGTTGCAATGAGCCGAGATGGTACCACTGCACTCCAGCCTGTCTCAAAAATAAATAAATAAATAGATGGGATCTTGCTCTGTCATGCAGGCTGGAGTGCAGTGGTGCAATCTCAGCTGACCACAGCCTTGACCTCTTGAGCTTAAGTGACCTCCTGCCTCAGCCTCCCAAGTAACTGAGACTATGGATGGGTGCCACCAGGCCCAGCCAATTTTTGTATTTTTTTTTTTTTTTGTACAGACAGGGTTTTGCCACATTGCCCAGGCTAGTCTTAAGCTCCTGAGCTCAGGCAGTTCACTTGCCTCGGTCTCCCAAAGCACTCGGATTACAGGCGTGAGCCAATGCGCCTAGCCCCCCTCTTCTTTTTTTTTTTTATGGTGGCGTGGTATTTCCTGTAGGGATGAATCAGAGTTTCTATAACAATAATCTGCAGCTAGAATTAGGTCACTCCCAACTATTTGCTGTTATGCACAGTGCCGTGCAGAATATCTTTGCATATGTGTCTGTAAACATGTATGACCACATCTGTACAGTCCAGTACAAAGGTAGAAGTTTTGGGTGAAGTGCAAGTACACTCTTAATGTGGATGCCAAAGTGCCATCTTACACTCCCGCCACAGTAAGAATCATGCATCCTAAATTATGAAGCACTGAAAAGAGTACAGTGGTAAGATAGCCAACCACACAAACCCAGTACCTGTGTATGACACACATTAACCTCTTGCCTCATCTGCCTCAGCTTTCTCCCATTGTGTTTGTAAAGGACACAACTAAAGTTCCCTTTATGTGCCTTTCTGTCCCATCCACCTTCCTCCTTCTCCAGAGGGAACCACTCTCCAGCTGCTGGCGTGTACCTCTCCTGTCCCTGATTGATACTTTCATCACATATTGTGTGTCCTTATGCTATG
Organism: Cacajao melanocephalus; assembly: GCA_963573385.1. NCBI lineage: Eukaryota > Metazoa > Chordata > Mammalia > Primates > Pitheciidae > Cacajao > Cacajao melanocephalus. The sequence continues at coordinate 42,860 of CAUYLG010064999.1, read as the reverse complement.
TGTAGACTTGTTTTGAATCTTTAAAGATGGATGCAAATAGCATATCAGGTTGTGTGTGTCATTCAGCAGCGCGTTGGCTTGTGCAGCAAAATGCACTCTTAACAGCTGTGTGTGTGGAGGGATGCATCAATCACCTTCATCCTTTCCTTTATTAGTGGGCTCTTAAGTTGGGTTCCACTTTGCTCTCCTGACAGTGCTGCCATTGACATTTCTTTCTTTCTTTTTTTTTTCTTTTTTTTTTTTCTGGGACAGAGTCTTGCTCTGTCCCCAGACTGGAGTGCAGTGGTGCCATCTTGGCTTACTGCAACCTCTGCCCCCTGGGTTCAAGCAATTTTCCTGCCTCAGCCTCCTGAGTAGCTGGGACTACAGGAGCATGCCACCATGCCTGACTAATTTTTTGTATTTTTAGTAGAGATAGGGTTTCACCGTGTTAGCCAGGATGGTCTTAATCTCCTGACCTTGTGATCCACCCACCTTGACCTCCCAAAGTGCTGGGATTACAGGCGTGAGCCACTGTGCCTGGCCCATTACTTCATTACGTATTTCCTAAAAGCAAGACAAAATTTGCTTTGCCAGTCACACAAAATAATCAAACTCAGGAACTCAACAGTGAGTTCTTCTTCCAGCACTTTAATCAAGAATCAAGGTGTTGCTCAATTCCAGGTGATTGCTTGGTGGGGTTGGGCAGGACTGGCAGCAGGTGGCCCGATGGCCTGGAGGCTGGTGGGCAAGCCCTGCCTGGAAGCTTTTCTCCCCCACGTTCTTCCTGCTGCCCAGTTGTTAGACTACTTGGAGCCAGAGGAGGGAGCCCACCCAGTTTCCCGGCCTGCCCCTTCAGAGCTGGGCTCCATTTATGGAGGTGGAGAACTGGGCAAGGCTGGGCATCCCATGCTCTTTGCCAGGGGAAGAAAGGCCTGGGGCTGCTTTCCTTGTCCCCCGTTTCCCTTCTGCCAGTGGGGCCAAGCTCCAGCAGCTGAGTCAGGAGAAGATGGTCTGGATTTGTTTGGGCCTCTCTCTTTAAGAGAAGGTTGATTTCTGCTTTCCAGATAGTCTCGTTGCAGTTTCTAAACTTTCTGGTCCCACCTTCATGTTAAAATAAATTATCATGTGTCTCTCTAGTAATATAGACATAAAAATAGGAAAAAAAAATTATTTTAAAACCTAAGTAGATAAAAATGTATTTTCATGTCAGGCACAGTGGCCCATGCTGGTAATCCCAGCACTTCTGGAGGCCGAAGTGTGAGGATCACTTGGGGGTGGGAGTTGGAGACCACTAAGGATAATGTAGGGAGACTTTGTCTTTTCATTTAAAAAAAAGAAATGGCTGGGCGCGGTGGCTCCAGCCTGTAATTCCAGCACTTTGGGAGGCCGAGGTGGGCGGATCACCTGAGGTCAGGAGTTCAAGACCAGCCTGGCCAAGATGGTGAAACCCTGTCTCTACTAAAAGTATAAAAATTAGCTGGGCATGATGGTAGGTACCAGTAATCCCAGCTACTCTGGGGGCTGAGGCGGGAGAATCGCTTGAATCTGTGAGGCAGAGGTTGAAGTGAGCCAAGATCATGCCATCGTACTGCCTGAGCGACAGAGCAAGACTCCATCTCAAAAAAAAAATTAGCCAGTTGTGATGTGTGTTTGTAATCCCAGGGGGGCTGTGATGGGAGGATCGCTTGAGCTGGGAAGGTCGGCGCTAAAGTAAGCCACGATAGTGCCGGTATACTCCAGCCTGGGCCATGGAGTGAGACTCTGCCTCAACAACAAAACCAAACCCACAAATAGATAAGGAGTGAAAATCCTACAGTAAAGAGGCTATTGTTTTTTTCTGGTTAAAACCTTGGGGTTCATTCTATCAAACTTAAACTGGAAATTTTTTGTTGTTGTTGAGATGGTGTCTCCCTCTGTTGACCAGTCTGGAGTGTAGTGGCGCACTGCAACTTCCGCCTCACAGGTTCAAGTGGTTCTCCTGCCTCAGCCTTCTGAGTAGCTGGGATTACAGGTGCATGCCATCACTCCTCCCTAATTTTTTGTGTTTTTAGTAGATGCGGGGTTTCACCATGTTGTCTGGGCTGGTCTCAAACTCCTGACCTCAAGTGATTTGCCCACCTCAACCTCCCAAAGTGCTGGATTACACGTGTGAGCCACTGTGCCCAGCCAAGAAATTATTTTTTATTTTTGAGACGAGTCTTGCTCTATCGCCCAGGCTGGAGTGCAGTGGCATGATCTTGGCTCACCGCAACCTTCACCTCCTGGGCTCAAGTGATTCTCCTGCCTCAGCTTCCCAAGTAACTGGGACTACAGGTATGCGCCACCATGTCTGGCTGCTTTTGTAATTTTAGTAGAGATGGGGTTTCACCATGTTGGCCAGGATGGTCTTGAACTCCTGATGTCAGGTGATCTACTCATCTTAGCCTCCCATAGTGCTGGGATTACAGGCTTTAGCCTCCTTGCCCAGCCTATAAATTATTACTATTTTTTTTAGAGATGAGGTCTCACTATGTTGCCCAGGCTGGACTGCAGTGACTGTTCACAGGCTCAGTCCCACTATTGATTAACACAAGAGTTTTGACCTGCTCTGTTTCCGACCTAGGCCGGTTCACCCCTCCTTAGGCAACATGGTGGTCCCCCACTCCCGGGATGTCACGATATTGATGCCGAACTTAGTGCAGACACCCAATTAGCATAGCGCACTACAGCCCAGAACTCCTGGGCTCAAGCACTCCTCCACCCTCAGCCTTCTGGGTAGCTGGGACTACAGGCACATACCACCGCTCCAGCTATAAATTATATTACTATTTTTGGGATGGAGTCTCACTCTGTCACCCAGGCTGGAGCACAGTGGCGCAATCTCAGTTCACTGTCTCGCCTCCCAAAGTGCTGGGATTACAGGTATGAGCCACTGGGCCTGGCCTGTAAATCACTTTGTAAGGCTGGAAGTTTCACAGGTAATTTTTAATCAAAGTTGAAAGTAGGGTGGGGGTGCAGTATAGAAAGTAAAACTCCTTAGGCTTTGTGAAAACACACTTTTTTCCTGTATCCTTGCCCAGAGACCACCTCTGCCTCCCCCACCAACTCCATGCGGGTATCAAGGGTGAGGTTTCCTGGTCTCACAGGAGACATAGTTGCAGTATGGATGGTAGCAAAACTACTTAAGCGTTGTAATTCTTTTGTATTTTTTTGAGACAGAGTCTTGCTCTGTCGCCCAGGCTCGAGCACAGTGACATGATCTCAGCTCACTGCAACCTCCACCTCCTGGGTTCAAGCGATTTTCCTGCCTCAGCCTCCCCAGTAGCTGGGATTATAGGTGTGTGCCACCATGCCCAACTAATTTTTGTATTTTTAGTAGAGACAGGGTTTTGCCATGTTGGTCAGGCTTTTCTTGAACTCCTGACCTCAGGTGATCTGCCAACCACGGCCTCTCAAAGTGCTGGGATTACTGGCGTGAGCCACTGTGCCTGGCTTTTTTTTTTTTTTTTTGAGATGAAGTCTTCCTCTGTCACCCAGGTTAGAGTGCAGTGGCGTGATCTTGGCTCACTGCAGCCTCCACCTCCTGAGTTCAAGTGATTCTCTTACCTCAGCCTCCCCGAGTAGCTGGAACTAGAGGTGTGGGCCACCACGCCCAGCTAATTTTTTTCGTATTTTTAGAAAAGATGAGGTTTCACTACATTGGCCAGGCTGGTCTTGACCTCTTGACCTCAGGTGATCCACCTGACTCGGCTGCCAAAAGTGCTGGTATTACAGGTGTGAGCCACTGCACCCAGCCTGTGATTCCCCGCCATCTTTTTTTTTTTTTTTTTTTGAGACGGAGTCTTATTCTGTTACCAGGTGCCAGGCTGGAGTGCAGTGGCACAATCTTGGCTCACTGTAACCTCTGCCTCCCAGGTTCAAGCAAGTCTCCTGCCTCAGTCTCCCAAGTTGTTGGGACTACAGGTGCGTGCTGCCACGCCTAGCTCATTTTTGTATTTTTAGTAGAGACGGGGTTTCACCATGTTGGCAGGGGTGGTCTTGATATCTTGGCCTCATGGTTCACCTGCCTTGGGCTCCCAGAGTGCTGGGATTACACGTGTGAGCCATCACGGCCTGCTGATTCTTAAGAGATGTGTAGTGATCACTTTGTGTACTGGGCCCAAGACCATCAATTGATCCTAGTGTTTCAGAATGGAGAGGGGGCAAGTACAAATATAAATGTTTATTATATGGTTGATATATACTTGCTATTAATGAATTGGAAAATACAGTAGATCAAAAGAAAAATGAAAGTTACTGATGATCATTCAGAGGCAGCATGTGTTAATGCATAGACAAGTGACCTGGGTTTTTCTAGATGTATATTTTGAGTGAGAGTGGAATCATGCTCTATAAAGTGTTTTGTAATCTGCTTTTTTTCCTCTTCTTTTTCTTTCCTTTTTTTTAAAAAATGTGGAACGCTTCACTAATTTGTGCATCATCCTTGCGCAGGGGCCATGCTAATCTTCTCTGTGTCGTTCCAATTTGAGTATATGTCCTGCCGAAGTGAGCACTCCTTTGTTTTGTTTTGTTTTGAAATGGAGTCTTGCTCTGTCACCCAGGCTGGAGTGCAGTGGTGCGATCTTGGCTCACTGCAGCCTCTGCCTCCCGGATTCAAGCAATTCTCCTGCATCAGCCTCTCGAGTAGCTGGGACTACAGGCGCACACCACCATCCAGCTAATTTTTGTACTTTTAGTAGAGACAGGGTTTTTGCAGTGTTGGCCAGGCTGATCTCGAGCTCCTGACCTCAAATAATCTGCCCACCTCAGCCTCCCAAAATGCTGGGATTATAGGCATGAGCCACTGCACCTGGCCTGGCTTTTTTTTTTTTCTGTTGATGATATTTTGTGAGCCCTAGTCTGTGTCACTGCAGGAACTCCCACCCACCACATAAACGGGTGGGAGGCACTCTGTTTTCTGGATATGCTCTCACGTAGCTCACTAATCTCTTACTTTAGGTTCTTTCTAATTCTCACTATGCTAAATGCTGCAGTGAAATTTCTAAATGTCAGTGAATGTCTTGCATTTTTTTCTTCGGGGCCACTGCAATTCAGCCTGGGTGACAGAGTAAGATCCTATCTCGAAAAAAAAAGGAAACATGCTTATGGTAGTAAATTTTTAAAACATAGAAGATTGGAAAATTGGAAAAATCCTCATCAAAAATAATAAGTAACTTAAAAATAATAACATTTTGGGCATGTTACCTTCTAGTATTGTTTTTTGTGTACTTGTTTTGTCTCATTTTGCTGCAGTTGTAACGTATGCATAGTTTTGTATCATGTCCCTTTTTTATTTTTTTGAGACAAGGTCTCGCTCTATTGCCCACGCTGGAGTGCAGCTGCACAATCTCAGCTTGCTGCAGCATTGCCCTCTGGGGCTTAGGTGATCCTCCTGCCTCAGCCTCCTGAGTAGCTGGGACTATAGGCATGTGCCGCCACAGACTGCTCATTTTTATTAAAGATGCTCTGCCTTGCCTGGCTCCCACATGCTGCTCTGAGTTTTGGCTCTTGCTTCCCTGCCTCCCCAGCTGCCTGGTCTAACAGTAGAGACAGACAGTTCCAGTGCACCAAAATCATGCTGTATTGGTTAGAGGTTGTTGTTGTTGCGGTTGTTGTTTTCCCAAGATGGAGTCTTGCTGCGTCACCCAGGCTGGATTGTAGTGGTGCGATCTCAGCTCACTGCAACCTCCACCTCCCAGGTTCAAGTGATTCTCCTGCCTCAGCCTCCTGAGTAGCTGGGACTACAGGCATGCACCACCATCCCTGGAGAATTTTTTGTATTTTTAGTAGATGGGGTTTCACTGTGTTAGCCAGGATGGTCTTGATCTCCTAACCTCGTGATGCACCCACCTCGGCCTCCCAAAGTGCTGGGATTACAGGAGAGAGCCACCGCGTCCAGCCAGAGTTGTCGTCGTTGTTTTTGTAGAGATGGCATCTCGCTTTGTTGCCCAGGTTCTCCAACTCCTGAGCTTGAGTGATCCACCTGCCCTGGCCTCCCAAATGCTAGGATTAAGGCATGAGCCTCGTTTGGCCATGATCCATTTTTCAACTTGATTACGCAGCTGTTTGTAAATGTCATCATTTATGGCAGTAATATAGCTGACTTCTCAACCCCCTGAACATTTGTCTCTAGGTACGTTTTCATTGTTGTGAATGTGTTGTGCGAAACATCTTTGTGCGCTGAAGCTTTCTCTGTATTACAGAATTGGAATTGTTGTGCTGCAAGACCTGTAAATACATTATAGAGCTTTGGATAAAAGTTATGAATTCTGCTTCAGAGGATGGTGCTTTCATTCTGAATGTGGTTTAAAAGGCTGCTTCTGTTGTGAACTGTTGTCTCCAGTTTTCTTTGAGTGAAGAGAAGCAATGCGAGTGGCACACAGCCTAGGCGCATAAGGTGAAGGCTGGGCTCCCCCTGCAAGTGAGGGCTTGAACACGGCAGGCAGCAGTGGGAAGCTGAGAGCTGCTGCAGCTGGGAGATGACTCCCCAGCCCCCCTCATCCTTGTCACTAAGAAGAGAGTCAGAGCAAAACTTGTGGCCGTGATGCAGACAAGCCTGCCCCTCTTTCTCATGTAGACGTGATTTTTCCCACACAGGGAGGCATAAGAAGCCAGCACATGACCTCTCTTCCCAGCCACCAGCCCAGGAAGGGCAGGTGCTTTGAAGGAGAGGCCCCTAACCCTCCTTTCATGGACATTTGCAGGGAGTCAAGGTGGACGCAAGAGACCACAGTGGAGCCACAGCCCGGATGCTGGCCAAGCAGTACGGACACATGAAGATCGTCGCCTTGATGGACACTCACTCACCCTCTCTGCCCAAGAGCCTGTATCGGAGCCCAGGTACCCACACCTGCCAGCCACACTCTGCTGGGGTCTCTGGTTGTCTTGAGCTTTAGGTAACCTGGCAGAGAAAGATGCCTCCCCACCTGCAGCCGGGCATGGTGGCTCACACCTGTAATCCCAACAGTTTGAAAGGGTGAGGTGGGAGGATCACTTGAGGTCAGGAGTTCGAGACCAGCCTGCCCAACATGGTGAAACCCTGTCTCTACTGAAAATAGAAAAAAAAATCAGCCAGGTTTGGTGGCAAGCTCCTGTAGTCCCAGCTACTCGGGAGGCTGAGGCGTGAGAATCACTTGAACCCAGGAGGTGGAAGTTGTAGTGATCCAAGATCCTGCCACTGCACTCCAGCCTGCATCACACAGTGAGACTCTGTCTCAAAAAAAAAAAAAAGAGAAAAAGAAAGGTACCCCCTCTTCCCTGGCTCCCACCTGCTCCTCTGAAATTTGGCTCTGCTTCCCCTAGGTGCTTCCGTGGCAAGGTTGAGGCTGCTGCTATAACAGGAGAGAAAGTTGGTTACAGTGGAGTGTGGCACCAAAGCCAGAAGCTTTCTGTAGCATGCCTTACTACTGCGTAGGCCAGTCCACTCTTAGTTTTCTGTTTTCCCTGTTGCCGGAGCTATGGCTTATTTATTTTTCTATATGAAGTTGAATATCAACTTGTCTAGCTCCTTTAAAACAGTATTGATATTTTTATTGAGATTGTGACAGATTTCTGAATGAACTGTATCGTTGTGATGTTGAGTCGTCCTCTCCAAGAACAAAGGATGTCTGCTTGTTCCAGTGTACTTGTGGGTCTTGCAGGAGAGTTTTACATTTTTCTTCATCTACATTTTGCATATGACTTGTTTATTCGTGTTTAGTCATCTTTGTTGCTGTTGTAAATGGGGTTTTCCCTACCATTATATTCTCCCTCCCCCCCCCCAACTCTCAGGGTATTAATTACTCAGTGCTCTTGTATTTACTTTTTATTTCAGTAGGTTTTTGGGGAACAGGTGGTGGTTGGATACATGAATAAGTTCTTTTTTTTTTTTTCTTTTTGAGACAGAGTCTCACTATTGCCTAGGCTGGAGTGCAGTGGTGCGATCTTGGCTCACCACAACCTCTGCCTCCCGGGTTCAAGTGATTCTCCTGCCTCAGCCTCCCAAGTAGCTGGAATTACAGGTGCGCGCCACCATGCCCAGCTGATTTTTGTATTTTTAGTAGAGACAGGATTTCACCATGTTGGCCAGGGTGGTCTCCATCTTCTGACCTCATGATCCCCCCTGCTTTGCGTTCCTAAAGAGCTGGGATTACAGGCATGAGCCACTGCGCCTGACCGTAAGTAAGTTCTTTAGTGGTGTCATTATGTTGTCAGTGCATTTGAAGGCAGTGGATTTCTGCAAACTAATTTTATATTCTGCTACCTTACAGAATTCTTTTATTGGTTAGGTTGGTTTTGTTATTGATTCTTTAGGGGTTTACAGGTGTACTACCATGTAATACTTAAGTATTAATGGATACACTGCTTCCTGCTGATTCTTGTGACTCTGACTTTGTTGAATTGCATTGTTCTTTTGTTTAGTTGTTAACACCTCTAGCCCATGGTTCAACATCGTGGAGATAGTATGCATCCTTACCTTGGTCCTGATATTAGTGGAAACGCCGCCACATTACGTGAGAGGCTGGTTTTAAAGGGAAGGCATATGTTATTTTAGCATATTAACAAAGTAGTGGCTGGGTGCCTGTAATTCCAGCACTTTGGGAGGCCGAGGCAGGTGGATCACCAGGTCAGGAGTTCAAGAGCAGCCTGGCCAAGATGGTGAAAACCCATCTCTACTAAAAATACAAAAGTTAGCCAGGTGTGGTGGGTGCCTCTGATCCCAGCTACTCGGGAGGCTGAGGCAGAGAACTGCTTGAATCCGGGACGCAGAGGTTGCAGTGAGGAGAGATCACACCACCGCACTCCAGCCTGGGCAACAGAGTGAGACTCATCTCAAAAAACAAATAAAAGTATTCATCAGTTATTCTATTCTTGAGTATTGTTTTATAGGAGTAACCATTGAATTTTCTTTCCACATCTTTGGAGATGATTGGAATTTTCCCCGTACCTCTAGTCATACGGTCGATTATCTTCATGAACCTCCTAATAATGAATCAACCTTACATTCTTGGCAGAAGTCTCATATGTTATATTATTTTAATGTGCTTTTTAATTCTGTTTATTAATATTTAGTACTTTTCTATGGATATGCATTCATAAGTGATATTGGTCTATAATTTTCTTTTTTGAGACAGTCTTGCTCTGTTGCCCAGGCCGGAGTGGAGTGGTGAGATCTGAGTTCACTGCAGCCTCCGCCCCCAGGGTTCAAACAATTCTCCTGCTGCAGCCTCCTGACTAGCTGGGATCACAGATGTGCACCACTATACCCAGCTAATTTTTGTATTTTTAGTAGAGATGGGGTTTTACCATGTTGGCCAAGTTGGTCTTGAACTCCTGACCTCTGATGATCTGCCTGCCTCAGCCTCCCAAAGTGCTGAGATTATAGGCCTGAGCCACCACCCTCGGCCTGGGATATAATTTTCTATTTTTATTCTGTTTTTATGACATATGGGTATCAGCGTTATACTTCATAAAAGTAATTTGGAAGTTTTCCTTTTTTGTGTTCTAGGATAATACACGTAGCATTAGTGCTACCTTGTCTTAGAAGTTTTGATGGAATCCTCCCATGAAACCATCTGGTCTCTGTCTGTCAGGTGGTTCCTCGACAAAAGTTTTTCTATTTCTTCTGTAGAGATTGGCCTCCTTACACTTTTTCTTCTCACGGGGTCAGTTTTGGTTAACTATATTTTCCTGAGAGATCACTTCATCTAGGGTTTCAGACTTACTTGCGGAGGTCTACAACATACTCTCTTCCTCCTTTTAAAATACTGTGTTTCAGGCCAGATGCCGTGGCTCATGCCTTTAATCCCAGCAGTTTGGGAGGCTGAGACGGCTGGATCACTTGAGGTCAGGAGTTCAAGACCAGCTTGGCTAACATGGTAAAACCCCATCTCCACTAAAAATACAAAAATTAGCTGGATGTGATGGTATATGCCTGTAGTCTCAGCTATTTTGGAGGCTGAGGCAGGAGAATCACTTGAACCTGGGAGAGGGAGGTTGCAGTGAGCCAAGATCACGCCACTGTCATCCAGCCTGGGTGACAAAGTGAAACTCCGTCTCAAAAAAAGTAAGTAGATAAAATAAAATACTGTGTTTCAGTGGTTATTTTCTCTTTTTTTTTTTTTTTTTTTTCCGGAGTGGAAAATACTGTTTTACTTTTTGAAACAGGGTGTTTCTCATCCAGGCTGGAGTACCGTGACTAGATCTCGGCTCAGTGCAACCTCTGCCTCCCGGGCTGAGAGCAGTTCTTCCACCTCAGCCCCACGAGTAGCTAAGACTGCAGGTACACCGTACTGTGTCCAGCTCATGTTTGTATTTTTTGTAGAGACAGGGTTTTGCCATGTTGAACAGGCTGGTTTCAGAACTCCTGAGCTCTAGCAGTCCACCTGCCACAGCCTCCCAAAGTGCTGGGACCACAGGCATGAGCCACTGCACCTGACCTAGAAAGTATTTATCTCACTTTAATTGACACAAATAACTACGTATTTATGGGGTGCCGTGCGTGATGCTTTGATACATGTATACACTGTCTAATGATCGAATTGTGTAATTAGCTTATCCATTGCCTCAAACATTTATCATTTCTTTGAGGTAAGGACATTTAAAATCCTCTCTTCTAGTAGCAATCTCGAGATATACACTACTGTTACGTATAGTCACTCTGCTGTGAACACCAGAACTTGTTTCGTTGATCTGTAATTTTGTACCTATTGACCATTCTCTCCCACTACCTCCTCACCCCCAACCTCTGATAACCACTGTTCTAGTCTACGTGTATGACATGAGCCTTTAAAAATTCAGTAAATGGGTGAGATCATGTAGTCATGTAGTCTTTGTGTTTTTTTTTGTTTTGTTTTTTGAGACAGGGTCTTGCTCTGTCACCCAGGCTGGAGTGTGGTGACTTGATGTATTGGCTCACTGCAGCCTCCAATTCCTGGGCTCAAGGATCCTCCCATCTTACCCTCCCGAGTAGCTGGGACTACAAGCGCCCACCACCACCACACCTGGCTAATTTTTATTTTTATTTTTGTAGAGACAGGGCCTTGCTATACTGACCGCGTTGGTTTTGAACTCCAGGCTCAAGTGATCCTCTCACCTTGAGCTCGCAAAGTGTTGGGGATTATAGGTGTGAGTCATCGTGCCCAACTGGCATTTGTCTTTCTGTGTCTGGCTTATTTCACTTAACATAGTATCTTCCAGGTTTATTCCTGTTGCCACAAATGATCAGATTTCATTCTTTATGTCTGAATAATACTCCATTGTGTATATAAACTCATTTTCTTTCTTCATTCATCGTCCGGTGGACACAGGTTGATTGTATATCTAGGCTACTGTGAATAGTGCTGCAATAAACATGAGGCTGTAGATAGCTCTTTGGTACATTGATTTCCTTTCTTTTGGATAAATACCCAGTAGTGGAATTGTTGGATTTCATTTCTTAAATTTTTTGAATTTTTTATATTTAAAAAAATAAAGGCAGTGTCTCACTATGTTGCCTAGGCTGGTCTCGAACTCCTCCTGGGCCCAAGCAATCCTCCTACCTCAGTCTTTCACAGTGCTGATATTGTAGGCATGAGCTACTGCGCCTGGCCTCATTTCTTATTTTTTATGTTTGTGTTTTTTTTTTTTCTTTTTATGTTAAATACTAGTACTTTGTCTATTTAGTGGAAAACCCATAGGATTTTGGTTTATTAATTAGATCTACTGATTGTCAGTTCTCTATTAATTTCTGCTTTTATTTTTCTTTCACTTACTTTGTTGTTGTTCTAGTGTTTTGAGTTGGGAATTTCTTTCATTTTCATTGTTTCTCTTTTGTTGCTAAATGTTGGAGGATATGAATTTTTGCTGACTACTGCTTTAAGTATATTCTGGGGGTTCCGTATTTAGTGCTTTTTTTATTTCTCAGAAATTCTATAATTTTTATTTATATTTTCTCCTTAAACCAGGAGTTGCCTAATAGAAGTTTTGAGGTTGTTTTTGTTAATTTCTAGCGGAAGGGCCTTTTGGATCCTGTGATTAATTTCTCATGTTATTCTGATCAAGTTTATTCTAATGTAGCTGCTCAGAGAGTGTTTATAATTCTTAAATTTACAGAACTGCCTTCTCATCTTATTTGTCACCTACTGATCTCTCTCTCTATATATATATAGATAGATAGATAGATAGATAGATATAGATTTTTTTTTTTTTTTTTTTTTACCCAGATGAAGTCTTGCTCTGTTGCTCAGGCTGGAGTGCTGTGGCACGATCTCGGCTCACTGCAACCTCCACCTCCCGGGTTCAAGCGATTCTCCTGCCTCAGCCTCCCAGATAGCTGGGATTACAGGTGCCCAACACCACACCCGCTAATTTTTGTATTTTTAGTAGAGACGGGGTTTCATTATGTTAGCCAGGTTGGTCTCGAATTACTGACCTCAAGTGATCCACCTGCCTCGGGCTCTCAAAGTGCTGGGATTACAGGCATGAGCCACCATGATCGGCCTAATCAGTATTTTCAAATATGCCTTGTTTTGCTTGAGAAGAAGTTGTAGTCTCTATTATCTATTCCACAATTTAGCATATCTGTAAGTCTGTCTTAGCGTGTTTCTGATTTATGAAGGAACATGGTGCATTTTTTTTGGTGGCAGATATTCATAATTTGTTACAGATTCATTGTGAATTACGGCTTTTAGAAGTGTCCTGGCCTGGCGTGGTGGCTCATGCCTGTATTCCCAGTGCTTTGGGAGGCCAAGGCGGGCAGATCACCTCAGGTCAGGAGTTCGAGGCCTGCCCAGCCAACTTGGTGAAACCCTGTCTCTACTAAAAATAAAAAAAAAATTAGCCAGGTGTTGTGGCACATGCCTGTAATCTCAGCTGCTCAAGAGGCTGAGGCAGGAGAATTGCTTGAACCTGGAGGTTACAGTGAGCCAAGATCGTGCCATTGCACTCCAGCCTGGGTGACAGAGTGAGACTCTCAAAAAAAAAAAAAGTGTCCTTCTGTGTCACATGTAATGCTTTTTGGCCTGAATTCTACTTTGATAGCAGGATTGTAGCCCTGGCTTTTTTGTGATCTCCATCTGCCTGTTCTTTTTAAGTCATTTTGAGGGCATGTTGGGTGCTCAGATTCATGCAGCTGCCTCTGTACGTTTACTGTTCTTACAGCTCCCTCCCCTTCAGCTTGGATGGAAGCACAGTCTCCCTGGGGTGCTATAGATCTTTGAGTGTGAGGGGGCAGGTGTCCGCATGGCTGGCTCAGTCGGCAGAGTGTGAGCCTTTTCATGGGGAAGGGCACAGTGGCCGACGTTCAGGGCGTGAGCTCTCCCTCCTCACTGGCCTGCCCTGAGTTGTCCCGAGTGAGCAGCTTCTTTCTTAGGGTCAGGCTCAGCCCAGCTCCTTCCCTGGCGCGGGGATTGTTTCGTAATAAAAACTTCTCAGGTGGTAAAATGGTAACACAAAGGACCTCTCCCTGCATCTCCACTCCAGTTTACCAAGTCGACAAGGAGATCTCATTTCCTCCCATATACAACTCTTCTTTTTTTTTTTTTTGAGAGGGAGTCTTGCTCTGTTGCCCAGACTGGAGTGCGGTGGCGCCATCTTGGCTCACTGCTGCCTCCGCCTCCTGGGTTCAAGCAGTTCCCTGCGTCAGCCTCCCAAGTAGCTGGGATTATAAGTGCCTGCCAACATGCTCAGCTAATTTTTATATTTTTAGTAAAGATGGGGTTTCAGCATCTTGGCCAGGCTGGTCTTGAACTCCTAACCTCGTGATCCACCCGCCTTGGCCTCCCAAAGTGCTGGGATTACAGGTGTGAGCTACCACACCTGGTCTCATATCTCTTAAAAGTAGGATTGGACCAGAGCCTTATATGAATCAAATATGAAAAACTGAAAAGCTACAAAATAGTAAAAGCTCTGGGTTGAGCTCTGAAAGGTCAGACTAGGTAGTGATATGAAAGAGTTTATAATCATAGCAAACATACGCCATGCTTTAGAAAATACAGAATTCCTTAAGAAGTTGTTTGCAAAGGAAGGGATCTGGAAAAAAAAGAAGTTGTGACTGATATTACCATATTTTAATGAAGAGATGGATTTTACTTATTCTTTCAACTTAGAACAAAATTTATTTCTGATTATGAACAGTACAGGCTTTTTATGAATTTGCAAACCCCGACAAAGAGATAAGAATGAAACTCCTGGCCAGACGCGGTGGCTTAAGCCTGTAATCCCAGCACTTAGGGAGGCCCGGGGAGCAGATCACCTGAGATCAGAAGTTTGAGACCAGCCTGGCCAACATGGCGAAAGCCCATCTCTACTAAAATAAGAAGGAAAAAAAAATAGCTGGGCATAGTGGCGTGCACCTGTAATCCCAGCTACTCAGGAGGCTGAGGCATGAGAATTGTTTGAACCCAGGAGGCGGAGGTTGCAGTGAGCTGAGGTCGCACCACTGCATGTCATCCTGGGGGACAGAATGAGACTGTCTTAAGAAAAAAAATTAAGCTCCCCATTCTCACTAACTTTGCAGCTCCCTGTGGCCCACTGGAGCAGCACCCCAGCCTATGTGGGCATTTCCCAAAAGTGATGTACTGGCAGATACCCTCTCCTTAATTTAACAAAACCTGTGATAGTTACTTTCTTTCAGTTTACTCTAAGGATTAGTAAATGAGTACATCACTGAATAGACTGTCTTAATCTTGATGTTTGACCTACAGAAAAATACGAAGATCTGAGTTCTTCTGATGAGTCCTGCCCTGCTCCTCAGAGACAGAGGCCGTGCCGGAAGAAGGGTGTCAGCATCCACGAGGGGCCGAGAGCACTGGCCAGGATCACAGGCATTGGCCTTGGGGGCAGGGCCCCACGGTCTCACTACGGTGAGTGGCCCACGTTTCTCTTTGTTATTGCATACCAAGATTCTGTGTTGGTGAGAATGGAATAGCTCTTAGGCTCATGAAACATGGGTCTGTGAACCTCAGGTGGCAGCAGGACAAGTGGCCCAGGCTTTCATGCTCAGGGAGAATCAGGATTGAGTCCAGTGATGGAAATGCACTGGTCCTGAGCTCATTCTTGTTTTTTGCTTTACCTCCTTGGCTTTCCTTTTCATTGGTTAAATTTAGGAATAGATCTCTCTGTCCTGCAGCAGAAACGTAGCTCAGGTCAGATTTCATTCATCGCATAGGTGGGTCAGCTCATACAGGGAGGATGCAAAGTGTGAAGTTCCACTTCCCTACCCTGCCCATACCAGCTGGGTCGTGTACGCTCTCGGGGGCAGGAGGCCAAGGGCAGGCAGGCCCAGCTGTTTGCTCAGGGTGATGGAGCTGAGCTCAGACCCTCCTGAGAGAGGGCGCACTTGGTGGTAAAGAATCCTAGCCTTCGGGTTTTCAGATCTCAAGTTTATTCTCAGATTGTCAGCCCCATAGTGTTGAGCGTTTTGCTCTTGGGGAATGCTGGGGGCTGTTTTTAGGTGAGCTGGATTTGGTACCCACTCTGTCTTGCTGAGCTCTGACTGGGCTGTGAGCTGTGTCTTCTTTTGATGGCTGTCACCCACCCATGGACAGGCCAAGGCTGCTGGTGGTCTCACAGGCCTGGTGTCTGGTCCCTCGCAGGAGCAAGGCCTCTTTGAGGCCAGTATTTGGAATAGTCTGACTTTCCCAGTGAGAATAGACAGTGTTTCAGCCAAGGGAACATGAATCACTGGAGTCCCTTCTGAGACTCCA
Organism: Cacajao melanocephalus; assembly: GCA_963573385.1. Taxonomy (NCBI): domain Eukaryota; kingdom Metazoa; phylum Chordata; class Mammalia; order Primates; family Pitheciidae; genus Cacajao; species Cacajao melanocephalus. The sequence goes on along the minus strand of CAUYLG010064999.1, from coordinate 27,195 downwards.
GGAAGAAGCAGATGTGCAGACTTCTGTCTTCCCAAGCCTGGGTGCTGGGTTGGGAACTGGGGACCTACCTTCTCCCATCGTCCTGGGAGGGGCGGTTGACTGGGCCACTGGGAAGGCCTCTCTCCAGCTGCTGGCCACCTCCCACCACAGCAAGAGGGCCCACCTGTGTTCCAGCCACTGAGCTGTGAGCACTGGCTCTGGGACACTGGGCTGGTCCTTCTGAGCAGCAGAGTCTCTTCCTTCTGAAGGATCCCGGGCACCCGCTGCAGCTTGAGGTGTGGTGGGGGGAGGAAGGAGGGTTTTCATCCTGGGGCTGGGGTGGTAATTAATCTATATAGCCATACAACACATGCTTTATCAAAATAATACATGTCTGAAGCTGTTTGTGTGCAGTTCTTTTTACGTATCCACAGAGCAGTGATGATGGTAGTGGTCTCAGGTATGGCATTTCAGGGGATTTTTGTTTTTTCCTCCAATACCTTATGAAATTTAAATTTTCCATAAGAGCATATATTCTCTTTGCCAGTAATTAAAAAAATTGGGGACTGGGCATGGTGGCTCAGGCCTGTAATCCCAGCACTTTGGGAGGCCAAGGCGGGTGGATCACGAGGTCAAGAGATTGAGACCATCCTGGCCAACACGGTGAGACCCCGTCTCTACTATAAAATACAAAAATGAGCTGGGCATGGTGGCACGGGCATGGTGGCATGTGCCTGTAATCCCAGCTACTCAGGAGGCTGAGGCTGAAGAATCATTTGAACCCTCGAGGCAAAGGTTGCAGTGAGCTGAGATCTCGTCACTGTACTACAGCCTGGCAACAGAGCGAGACTCCGTCTCAAAGAAAAATTGGGGGGCCACGTACAGTGGCTCATGCCTGTAATCCCAGCACTTTGGGAGGCTGAGGCAGGAGGATTGATTGGGCCCAGGAGTTCTGAGACCAGTCTGGGAAATGTAGGAAGACCGTATCTCTACAAAAAATTTTGAACATTAGCCGGGTATGGTGGCGCATACCTGTAGCCCCAGCTACTTGAGAGGCTGAGGTGGAAGGATTGCTTGGGCCCAGACGGTCGAGGATACAGTGAGCCATGATGCTGCAACTGCACTCCAGTCTGGATAACAGAGCAAGACCCTGTCTCAAAAAAATTTGGGGGGGAATGATAAATAGCATGTGCTGATTGTAAAAACGTCTCCATAACTAGGAAAATAGGTAAAGAAGAAAGTAAGTTCCCCATGGTCCTACCAACCTGTCTGACAGGGTTTCACTGTCACCTAGGCATGATCATAGCTCACTGCAGGCTTGATTTTTGGGCTCAAGTGACCCTCCTGTCTCAGCCTCCCGCATAGCTGGGACCACAAGCGTGTGCCGCCATGCCTGGTCAAGTCAGTCTTTTGATGTGAATAAATGTGCTTTCTTTGGAGAAGGGGCAGGGGCAAAACTGGAGTGAAACTGCCTGGTATGCATGCCTTTTTCTGCTTGGTTTTAGGGGGAGGAAGAGTTAGGTAATTTCATATTATTGCTGTTAATTTTTAGCCCAAGGCCTTTTTCCTTCCTGCTCAGCCAGATCTCTTTCTCATTGCGGTTGACCGACCTGAGGAGGCCTGCCTGTAAGGGCCTATATAGGTTAAAAAAGATCACAGGGACATAAAGATACCCGGTCAGTGGGCTTCTGTGTGAGGTCGTTAGATACTTCCTGCTAAAAGGATTATCTGGTCAGGCATCTGTAAACACAGCTTACCATTTCGTACGTCTTCCCGTTGAAAAAGAGCGCGCGGTGCAATGGAGATGTCCCAGGCTTGACCCAGCTGCCAGCCCTGACCCCACCAGCCATCTGCCTAAACTACTGACTGACCCAGAGTATCTTTCCCACCACACACCACAGATACAGCCATGCTGGGTTGCAGGGGCAAGTGGATGAGGTGATGGCTGGGAAGGCACCTGCCTCCATCCTGGGCCTTGGCCTCTGAGGAGGTAGGGGCATCTGGAACCAGAAGCAGCTTCACTTTGGAGTTCCCTGGGCTTATGGCCCCCATTCTGTACACAGAGCAGGCGCCTCTCCGCGGCTATGTCACCTTCAACAGCAGTGGTGAGAACCCCCTGGAAGAAGAGGGCCTCTGCTGCCGGGATGTCACCTCCCCCATCAACGAGCGGGACATAGAAAGCAGCAGCAGCAGCAGCAGTCGAGGTACGTGTGCCTCCACCCCATTCAGCCTGTGGCTCAGCCAGGTTCTGGAGCTCCTGTGTGCCCATCCTACCTACCCCCCTGGCCTGGCGCTGGGGCACAGCCATCCAGCACAGGACAAGAAAGGGCCGGATGTGGATGGCCCTGGTTCTTGTCAGGAAAGGGAGAAGCTTCTGGTCCAGCAGCCCCTTGCAGCTTAGGGGAGCCATTCCACACTAACAGGTTGAGCCCCTTGCTTGGGAGCCCACTGAGGCTTTCAGGACGCACTCCAGTAGGAATGTCTGTTAGAATCACAGCTCTGCACAGCAGCTGTTGACGGAGTGCCCACCTTGGGCCAAGCACTGCTCCAGGTGCTTGGGATTTAGCAGTGAACAAAAAGACAGAAGCCCGGCGGGTCTGTGTAGAGGGGAGGGTTTAGGACAGGCAGGCAGCCTGAAACAAAAGGAAGCGACCGCTGCAGGCACCAAGGAACGCCCTGGCTGAGGCAGCTCAGCCCCGACCCTGGGCACGCCCACACGCAGCACCTGGTGAGGCCTGCAGGCAGACGCCCTGTCTTCCCGCCCTCAGAGGGACATGCTTTCTGTGCCAACCTGGGGCCTGTCAGGAGCAGCAGCAGCAGCGAGGGCCTGGCCAGAGCCCAGGGGCTCAGCAGCGAAGCTTCTGTGGAGAGCAACGAGGTATGGACTCTTTCTTTCTAGGTCCCCCATATCCGGTCCCTGGCACTGTGGGGGTGCCTAGCATCCCAGTCACTTTAAGGTGAGCACATGTGTGTGCTGGGCTGGGACGTGCCGTGGACAGGGCCTGGGTTCTCAGACTACAGTGAATGGCACTGGAAGCCCCTGCGTGGCGGATGGGGCATTCAGGAAGGCTCCCAAATCAACCTGTGTGCTCCTTCAAATACGTGCCTCTTGCTGCAGGACTCGGATCACGCCTGTAAAAGTTCAGTTCGCAGACAAGCTAAAAGTTACATGAAGACCAAGAATCCCGAAAGCCAGTGGCCTCCCTGCACTGGGACTGACAGCGAAGCCTTTCCCCCTGAGTCTAGGCCCCAGACTCAGAGGGCCCCCTACTCAGGACCCCAGGTAAGACCACTTGTGAAACTGGCGGTTACACTCAAGAGATGGCACTTTTTCTGAGTATGAGGCATGTGTTGTGTATATGACGTGCAGCCGCTGCTGGGAGAACAGAATGGCAGTGGCCTCCCTGTGGTCTGAGAGCCTCCACAGGCTCACAGCGGGCTCCGTGGCTGGCGGCCCAGCTGCAGGATTCCCACTCCATTCCTCGCCACGGGAAGGACATGTCCCTGCTTTCCGTACTGGAGTCGGCCTCCCTGAGCCTGGGGAGAAGAAAAACACGCCTGGCCTGAGAGCTGCCTGCGGGAGTCAGTGACAGGATGTGGGGGAAGCAGAGGCAGGGATCGCACTCAGCTTATGCTCAGTGCTGGCTACAGAGGCCACCGTCCTCATCCTCCCTGTGGTCAGTCTGACCACACATTCATTACCTAAGGGATCACAGGTGTGGGTCACAGCGCAGCTGTCTCCCCTGTGCAGGCAGAAGAGGCAAGAGAGGCAGAGGGAAGATGTGGCTATTTGTTTTTTTGACGTGGAGTCTCGTGCTGTCCCCCGGGTTGAAGTGCAGTGTCGCGATACCGGCTCACTGCCACCTCTGCCTCCCAGGTTCAATCGATTCTCCTGCCTCAGCCTCCCAAGTAGCTGGGATTAAAGGCAGCTGCCACCATGCTCAGCTAATTTTTTCTATTTCTAGTAGACATTGGGTTTCACTGTGTTGGGCAGGCTGGTCTCAAACTCTTGACCCTTGTGATTCGCCCAACTCGGCCTCCCAAAGTGCTGGGATTACAGGCGTGAGCCACCGCACCCAGCCTGGCTGGTTATTTGTTGAGGCGCTGGCTTTGCTGCTGAGTAAAGCCTTGGATTTGCTGGCTTCTCCTTGCAGCCCCGGCTCAGTGTAGGCACCTATCTCAGGCCCGTCAGCATGCCCTGCGTGGGGTCTGGTCAGGGTGGTGTCCTAAGTATGTTTTTCTCAGAAAATCGTTTGAGGAAAATGGCAGAGTAATAACCTTCGAAAATTTGTTCCTCCATTAAAAGGAACAATAAACTTTCAAAAGTAGGATTTCTGGAGTTGAAAAGTAAATGAAAATATCACTAGATGGGCTCAACGGATTTGAGCAGGCAGAAGAATTAGAAAACTTGTGAACACAGGTCACCTGGTACTTTGCCTGAGGAACAGAGAATGAGTGAAAAAAATGAAGAGAAAGCTGTGAGTCCCTTAAGCACACCGATGATGTTCCAGAAGGAGAGAAGAGCAGAAACAACGGGTAAGAAACAGCCTGACCATCCCAAGTGGATCAGAAACATGGATCTCAGTGAACTCGGACAGGTGAACTCAGAGAACAACTGTGCTTAGACAAGTGGAAATCAGAACGTCCGACACTGAGACTCTTGCACGAGAGAGGAGCATTCTCTGCGTGCAAAGCATCGCCCAGATCAGCAGCTCCACTGCCGCTTCACAGAACTGAGCCTGGGATGAGGAGGCCGGTGTCTGGTCATGAGCACACAGTGCCCCAGGTGGACGACCACAGTGTGAGGATGCGCCTGCTGCAACAGCCGGCCCTGCCTGAGGCACCGCAGTAGGAGGGGACAGCCTGGCTGCTGCACCCGCCCACAGGGCACCATCTTGGTGTTGAACTGGGGGAAGCGGTGGGGCTCCGAGCAGAGGAAAATGGCTCTGCTTCGTTGTAGGTCACTACCTCCCCAAACCCATCCCCTGTGCCCGCCAGGACCTGGCCGCACTGCTGGAGCAGATTGGCTGTCTGAAGTACCTGCAGGTGTTCGAGGAGCAAGACGTGGACCTCCGCATCTTTCTGACCCTCACCGAGAGCGACCTGAAGGAAATTGGCATCACGTGAGTCCAGAGGGGCTACTCTGGCCCTTAGCCTGGGGTTGGGGCAAACTTCCTGCGCACGTATGTCCTGGTCACATTTCCCCCTGCAGGCTGTTTGGGCCCAAGAGGAAGATGACATCTGCCATCGCCCGTTGGCACAGCAGTGCCCGCCCGCCTGGGGATGCCCTGGAGCTGGCCTATGCTGACCGGCTGGAGGCTGAGATGCAGGAGCTTGCCATCCAGCTGCACAAGGTGAGTGGCTGTGGGTAGAGGGCGGGGCGGCACCCCGGAGTTGGCCCCAGCTCTGACAGAAAAGGTGGGCACCATGTGGAGGGGTTCCACACAGAGGACAGAGCTGGCTTGTGCAGGCACGTCCCAGCCTCCATGCCCCCTGCAGCGCTGCGAGGAGGTGGAGGCCATTCGGGGCCAGGTGTGCCAGGAGCAGGAGCTGCGGGCCGTGGTGGAAAGCTGCCTGCTGGAGCAGGACCGTGCCCGCGAGGATATCCAGGCCCAGCTTCGGGAGACGTGGGCTCTAGCCCGGGACGCTGCCCTCATCCTAGACCAGCTGCGGTGAGGGGCTCTGAGCTGCCCTGGGCTGGGTCTCCGGTGGTTACCCCTGGCATCCTTTCTTCCTGACTTTTGTACTGAAAGGTGGATTTCAGGGCCCAGGGCCACCCCACCTCCATTTCATCCAGGCCTTTGCTTCCTGCAGGCAGACCCAGGCAGCACTCGGCTGGGAATCTGCATGGGTTTCCCTCCTGCTCATTAGTGTAGTTTCATATGGCACTGGCCCAGCCCTCAAAGGCCAGCTGCAGGGACAGACAGGGCAGAGACCCTCCCCTCCCCTTGAAGGTCTGAGTTGGGGGCTCTGCAGCAGCCAGGCCTCTGCCCTCACCAGCACTTGTTCCTGTGTCTGGCAGAGCCTGTCAAGCTGAGCTGTCAGCCCGAGTGAGGCGGGACCAGCCCCCTGGTGCAGCCACCCTGGGCCCAGCCCTCCCCCCGGTTGGTAAGAGCGGTGGCCTGGCTCCACACTGGTCAGAGGGGAAGGCAGGGAGCCCTGAAGCCGGGTTTGACCCAGTGGGCTTGGTCTGGTCCTCAGGCCAGCAGCCACTCTCCAGGGTCCCTGTGTGCACATGACCCCAGCGTCCAGGGAGAGGGGTCCCTGGGGATGAAAGCCCACTTCCTCACACCTGTGACAGGAAAACTGCCTGCCCCCTAGCGGTGGGAGGCACCGGAAAGACCCTGTGCTGTGGCTGGTCGTGCTGTGCCGACACCTCCAGTGACTTCTGCAGCCTCCAGCCAGGGCCCAGACCCAGGCCCCCACCGGCACAGCCTTGTATTCTCTTGTGGGTCTGAGCGGGCCCATGGGAGGAAGGGCACAACAGGGCTCCCCAGCCTCGGCCCTCGGAGGTCGCTTAGACACCGGCAGGCAGGCAGGGAGGTTCTGATCCAAGGAGGGCCTCCTGCTTGCATGGGCTCAGGATAAAGAGGCAGGGCCTGTGGAGACAGATCCCCAGCTAACTCTGTCCCTGCATCGCAGAATCCAAGGGCTGGCAAGTGTCCCTGCAGGCCATGAGCCTCCCTGAACTCTCAGGAGCCCTGGAGGACCGTGTCCATGAGATGGGTGAGTCTCCGGGGACCAGACTTCACTGAAGACTGAGAACGCCTTTTGTTTCTGAGGGAGGCAGAGGGGCCCCTTTCCAGGGAAAGCAGGTTTCAGTCCCTCTACCCCAAGGCTGCCCTCGGGGCTGGGACCACGATGGCTAAGGGGCAGGTCACAACCTGAAGCTCAGAGTCCTAGGCAGCACCACTCAGCTCCACCGAGCCGGGGCCTGAGAGGCTCAAGGTCGTCACTCCTGGTGCCCTGAGCCTGCCACCCAGACTTGCCAAGCGTGGCATCTGGTCACATCCTCAGGACAAGCACTGTGCTCAGTGACCCAGAGCCTGGAGAAGCTGCAGGTGCTGAATGGAAAGAAGTGGCGGGAGCCCTAGCCCTCGGCTGGTGAGTGTCTGGCAGCCCGGAGCCCACACAGCGGGAGCAGCCGGGCTTGTCTGGGCAGCTGCGCCTACACACCCGCCTGTCCCCTCCCTTCTCACCAGGGCTTTTTCTTTCAGAATCTGACGTTGGGTGATTGGTCCACCCTGAAGCTGTGTGCCAGGGAGTGAGGAGGGCAGTGAGCAGGTGGCTGCCGTGTGCAGCGCAGGCCCAGGCGGGGCCAGAGGATCAGGCCCCGGGAGCAGCTGGCAGACAGAGGCAAGATGGGAGCTGCAGCCCTGGCTGGGCAGCTTGGGCCAGCACTGAGGCGGGACGAGGAACTCACTGCGAACCTGGCGGTGAGGCCAGAATGCCTGGGCTGCCCTGGCCCCGACCAGGCAGGGCCCTGGGGGAAGTGTATCCATATACACACAGGAGCCAAGTGAGGTGTGACCTTAGGGGTGAGGACAGGGCACCTGGAAAATGCCATTTGTTGGAAAATAAAATTTAAGATCAGCTAGTGAAGGTCTCATTTCTGGTTACATGACATGTGACACTGGCCCATGTGGCGCCTTTGCTCCTGGAGCCCACATGACTGAAGACGAGGCTTTGAGAGCCAAGCCCGTTCCCAGCCCACATAACACAGGGCCTCCCCCACACACCGCCAGCACACAGAGCTCTGCAAAGACACCGGGAACACCGCCTCCCTCGCCAGGCCGGGCATGGGCTGTGAACATTTTTCGACAGCGCCACTGGAGTCTTTCCTTCCAGACGTGAGGCTGTAGGCCACCACGGGTGACGGCTCTGTGTTTCCTTCTGCACAGTAAGCCTGCACTTCAGGCTGTCCCCTGGAGCTGCCTGCAGACAGACAGTGGGGACGGGTGGGGTTTCCAGAGCAAAGCAGGTCAGCCCAGGTGGAGCCAGGGCCACTGGGATCAGGACCGGGAGTCTCTACCCTGAAGGCCTCGGCCCAGAAGCCCCAACCCGGCTGTGCCCAGCGCACGTGCTCGGAACCCCTCTCCTGGGCCCAGCCTAGGGCCTCCATCCACAACCAAAACAAACAGAGCAGCTGAGGAGCGACTTTATTGCCTTCTCTTGCCACAGATCCATACCTAGCTGGCGCCCAAGGCCCTGGGTCCCTGGGAATCAAGCCACGTGGGGCAAAGCTACTTTGAAACCTCACCCACAGTTCACACGTGGTGAAACAGAAAATCTAGCAAAGTAAATCCAACAACAAACAAAATTAATTAATTAACAGTATTAACTTCCTACCGCAAGCTGGCTCTCCCCTAGGCCCTGGGCTGGCTCAGGAAGGAACGAACTGACCTAGACAAGGCATCCTCCACCCACATATACCGTCTTCTGAGTGATCCAAGAACTGTGCACCTCCCCCGTGGGACAATCAGGCACTACCTGGGCCTCCATCAGCCGCAATGAGATGCACACAAAGGAGGGTCTGAGCCCCGGGAAGGAAAGCATCCTGAAGCTGGAGAGGCAGACCCAGTGTGCCCAGACCACCCTGCCCAGCCTGAGAGGATGGGCTGGGTCCCAGCTGGCCTGGCCACTACCTAGTGACTGCTTGGGACAGTGGAGGTGACAGGAGGCCCACTCGCCCCAGGCAGTCAGAAGCAGGGTACAAACACACTCTAGAAGCCACGCTTGGCAGGAATTCCCAGCTTTCTAGCCCCAGGGAGGGTGCCACGAGACCAGGCCACCCTCACGAGGAGGCGGGGAGCAGCTTCTCCAGGGCCTTCTTCTGCTTCTCGGTGGCTGCAGCCAGGGCCTCAGCCAGCTTCTCCTCGGGCATCATGTTGAGCACCTTGAGGGCAAAGAGGAGCTGGCACTTGGCCGTGCTCACGAAGGCGTTGCTCAGGAAGTTGGGGAAGCCTCCGACACGATCCTTCTGGGTGTACAGCGGGACCCGCACGAGGCCCAGCACCTGCACAGACAGGAAGGAGGGCTTGGGGCCAGGCCCACCACGAGATGGCACCCCTGGCAGGAGGGGCCTGGAAGCTAGGAGGCCAGGGCATGAACAGCCAGCTTTGCCAAGGACTTCATGGGAGACCCAGGCAGGGCCTGGCAGAAGCCAGCCCCCTCCTCAAGCAAGTGTGGAGACTCACCCCATGCACTCCTGCCTGGTACCTGGACCACCCCGCAGGGTCCACACCCCATGCTCCCCGCCCACCAAGCGAAGCCTGAACACGCCCAGTCCAACCCTTCCAGACCACAACACACAAATCCAAAGAGCCTTCACACCCCCATGAGGTTCCCAAGTTTTAACGACCCCCTCTGTGCTCGTTTCCCAACTCCCCAAGCAGGCCCCGCTCCCACATCCCTTCCTCCCCACCGATCCCACTCCCCACTCCCAGGATTGGCAATGGCAGGCAGCAAGGCAGATGTAACACAGCCCTGAGGGAGCCCCAGCCCCGGCTCCGGCCCCCACCCCCGCCCGCCCTTCCCGGCCCCCCCAGCCCCAGACCCCTCTCCCCACCCCATTGCTGGAGACAGCGACACCCGACCCAGCCCGGCCAGGGGACCCTCAGGGGACGTGTTACCCATCGGTGCCTTCCACGGGGCCAGAGCCAAACCCCGGGGCGGGGGGCGGGGCCCGGGCGGAGGCCCCACCTCCAGGCCGTGGTCGCGCGAGTGCACCGCGCTGATCTCCACGGCGTGCAGCTGCTCCAGCGTCAGCTGCCGCGCGTACAGGTGCGCCACGACGCGGTGCGGGCCCTCGGTCAGGTGCGAGCTCAGGTAGTCGGCCTCGGTGAGGCGCAAGCAGCCCAGGCCCAGGCCCAGCACCCGGTTCAGGCCGTCCTCCAGCGACCAGAAGCGCCGGTCCACGAAGCCCCCGGGAAAGCCCAGCAGCCCGTCGAAGCGCATCTGCATCTGCAAGGGAGCGCGGGTCACGGGAACGCGGGTCACCGGCACCGGGATGACAGACGCTCCCAGCCCGGCCTGCGCCCACGCCTGGTCCCGCGCCCGTTCTCACCAGCACCGAGAAGCGCATGGGGATGCGGCCGAAGAGCTGCCCGGGGTTGGCGGCGTATAGCATGGCGTGGCACGAGTGGCTCCAGCCGGGCCCCAGACGCATCGCCTCTACCCGGCTGATCTGCTTCAGCTCCGGAACCGCCGCGGTCGACATCTTGGCACTGACTCCGTCCCCACCGCTGCCACTTAAGAGCATGCGCGAGCCCGCCCCCGCTGCACTCTGCCAATCCGCCGACGGCCGCGCCCCCGGGTCCCGCCCCCATGCCAATCGCCGGCGTGCCCCGAGGCCGAGCCCCTCGCAACGCCGCGGCGCGTCGTTGAGAAGCGCAGGGGGCGGTGTGCAAAGGAGGGCGGTGCGCGTCAGCCGTCACCCAATAGTCGCACACCCGGGCGGCGGCCCCGCCCAGCCGTCACCCAATAGCCGCGCACCTGGAGCAGCGGACCCGCCTCCGACAGGAGCGCTAGGTCGACTGGTCAGTGCCGTGGTTGGGTCAAGGTTCACACTGTGGGCGACAAACATCTTCCTGGGCGCCACAAAGCTGACACCTGAAAATCCCTGCGGTTTCTCTACCCTGGATAGCGCCGATCCCCTTGCGCTCACCCGTTTCTCCCCGGGGCCTGACCCGGCCCGCCGGCCCCGCCCATTCGCAATGGCGCTCTTGGCACGACCACGCTAGCCAGCAACGCCCCGCACCCGAGCCCAAAGGGCGACGGCCTTCGCCTGCCACCCACGACAGCTGTCCCGCTCTGGCCACCCTGCTAGCCGGCCCGATCCAGGACAGCACCGGGAGCAGGGCCTGGGAGGGCTTGAGTACCCTAGTCCCCGAGTCCAGGACCAGAGCGGAGGACCAGAAACTCGGGCTCCGAGGACCCAGCTTGCTGGACAGAAAGTGACTTAAATTCCGGAGCTGGCGCTTTCCAGCATCCTCCAAGCCGGGCACCCTGTGCCAGGTACTGGGTCGGGGGAGGGAAGAAGGGTTTCCCCAATTTACGATGAGGAACCTGGGGCTCAGAAAGGGACAAAACTTGGGTAATTGCTCCCAGCAGTTGGTGACAGAGGCAGGATTCCACCCCAATTCCACAAAGGCCTGAGGTACTTACCCTGTATCTGTACTTGGAGATATCAGTCTCTGGGGCTCAGAAACATAGCCAAGGGAGAGTGAGGTCCCTCAACTCCAGGATGGCGAGGCTCACCTCACCAGCAGCAGGGCCCACTCCTCCCGACCGGGGAAATGGATTTGCTGAGCACAGCCCTGGGAGAGCTGTGCAGTGAGGCCAAGCTTGCAGGCACAGAGAAAGCTGCCTTGACTGGAGCCAGGCAGGAGAGGAGAGAGGTGGACAGAGGGTGAGCACTGTAAACTCGCCTGTTAGGTCCATGGTGGCGTCAGATGTGAAGAGTAAGGACCTAGAGAGGACACCTCTCTCTCCTGCTGTGGCCACCAGTGAAGGTGGTCACACGGGTCAGCTGCAGCCAGCAAGGGAAGCCCCGATTCCAGGGTAAGCGACCATGTTAGAAGGCGAGAGGGCAGCGAGGGGAAGGGTCCTCCCACCCAAAAAGGGCCCGACCCCTAGACAGCCAAGCCCAGCCAGAGACCCAGAGCCCAGGGTCCTTGAGATGCATGGGCACTGGAGAGGAGGCTCCTCCCTGACACCAGACACCAATAAAAGTGCTTGGTCTGTTGGGAGGTACAGAGGGGGAGAAGATCTGGCCTGTGCAAGCACTCGTCTCACACTCCTCTACCCACAATGGGATGGGGCCAGACCCAGGCCTGTCAGAGCAGCTGCAGGGCCCATGGGTGGCAGCCTTCTTGGGGGACTGATGGGCCAAAACATGGGCACCCCCTCCACCCTCAGGGTCTTCAGTCGAAGGGCATGGTGGCAGCTTGACCTGTGTGCAAAGGAGCTGAGGCCCTGAGGTAGGTGGTGGTGTAGTGACTGCCCTGGTGCACTGGCCACACCCTGGACAGGGGAGCATAGGCTGTGCAGAGGCCCAGGGCTGGGCTCTAGCCCTTGAGCCCACAACCCTGGGCAGCCGGACCTGCTCCAGCCATCCGTGCTCCACACGCCAGCTGTAGGCACCAGCACTGCCCCTGGGCTTGAACAACTGTTCTTAAAACTGACTCCCCCTTAGGCGGAGGCTGCAGTGAGCCGAGATCGCACCACTGCATTCCAGCCTGGGTGACACAGCAAGACTCCACCTCAAAAAACAGAACAAAAAACTCTGACTCCCCCCAATAAAAACACTCCAGCAGCCTCTACAAGCTCTTCGGTAGCTATCCAGCACCCCAACCAGGGGCTCTGTCCCCAGGGGACACACCAGGCTCACTACTGCCGCCTGGAGCCCTCCAAGGCCAGCTCCTCCTCAGCCTTCAGGGCTGTTTAAGTCTCAGGCTTTCCCTGCCGCCCGGTTCAATGAGTCCCTTTTAAGGTTGCATCTCACCACCACCCTTTCTTCCTAATAGCATCCAAACCTGGCAAGATTCTGATTAGCAGCTGGGCGTCTCACTGCCTGGAATGCAGGAGCCTGCGGTCCGGCCCTCAGCTGTTCTGCCACTGGAACACACCAGGTGCTCAGCAAACGCCGAGACGATCGGGGCTAGAGATGGGAACAGGACCAACAACTCTCACACTTGGAGGCCCCGGACTACCGCACCACCTGTTCAGGAGACAGCCCGATCTCAAGGGTGTGGCTTCCCTCCAACCAGAGGAAAGCCCCGACAGGGCTGGCTGGGAGGCAGCGTTCTCATTAGCCCTCACCTTGCTCACTGCCCTGACACCAGAGGGAAGCCGGGCAGAGGCCATGGAGCTGCCAGGCTGTTGGAGCCACCCCAACCACCCAGTGGCCCAACTCCGGGTCAGGAACAGCCACTGTGCTGAGGGCTGTGCCCAGAGGAAGGAACAGACAGTATATTGCTGTGTGATTTTATTACTATAAATATACAGTAAAAACAAATGGGCCCATCTGAGCACATCAAATGGCAGCACGTAGGAGTCCCAGCGGGCCATTCTGCAGCCCGAACTTCACAGAGCCCTGGCACCAGGACCGATGGCCAGAGGCTGGGGCCTTGGCGGAGCGAGAGGAGAGGTGGGGTTGTGGGGAGGTGCGTAGGGGGGAGGTGTGTTGGGGGAGAGGCATGTGGGGAGATGCCCGGGCCGAGTGCACACACACGTGGGAGCATATGCATATGTGTATGCGTGTGCATGTGCGTGGGAGCGTGTGTATGAGTGTGTGCAAGTGTGCCTGAGCATGTGTGCATGAACGTGGGAGCATGTGCGTGTGAGCATGTGCAAGTGACTGTGCATAAGCATGTGTGCGTGAATGTGGGAACGTGTGTGCGTGTGCACAAGGGCAGAGGGGGGCTGGCCTGGGTGTGCAGGGAGCTGGATGTGGGGACCACTGCTGGGTCTCCTCTGAGCGCCCAGGAAGCAGAGCTTGTGCTTGGCGCCACCCTGAGCCTCAGGGAGGGCAGTGAGCTGCCCCACAGCCGTCTGATCCCCAGGCCCAGCTGCAGGGCAACCCCCCCGGGCCAGGAGACCCGCACATACCTTCCTGGCCCAGGGCCCTGCTGGGGCGGCTCCAGCCCTGGGTCACCAGGGCCAGATACCCCCTTCACCCGTCTGCTGCCCAGGAGGTTTACCTTAATAAAAACGGGTCGAGGTCGCCCAGAGGCCAAGCCTCCCAGCTGTGACCTCACTCACCAGGTGGGCTGCTGGCTCCCTCCTCCCCGGGCTGGTTCCACCACAGGAGCCTGACACAACAAATCAAAGAGAACCGCAAGGAGGCCAGGTGCAATGGCTCACGCCTGTAATCCCAGCACTTTGGGAGGCCGAGGCAGGTGGATCACCTGAGGTAAGGGGTTCAAGACCAGCCAGACCAACGTGGTGAAACCCTGCCTCTACTATAAATACAAAAAAATTAGCCAGGGTTGGCGGCATGCACCTGTAATCCCAGCTACTCGATAGGCTGAGGCAGGACAACCACTTGAACCTGGCAGGTGGAGGTTGCGGTGAGCGAGACCACGCCACTTACTCCAGCCTGGGCGACAAGAGTGAAACTCTGTCTCAAAAAAAAGAGAACCGCAGGGGACATTCCAATGGCAAAGGAGAACAAGGAGGCCACCAGGTCCTCCTTGACAGGGTCCTGCCAAACAGAAGGCCCTGCAACTGGAGGGGCCTGGTGATGTCACCAAAGCCAGCGCGGTGAGAAGGTGCGGGGCTTGGTAACAAGGCCGCTGGATGATGGCTGCTGGAAGCGGCTACGCCTCTGCCCCTCAGTCAGGTGCAGTGCTAGGCTGAGATGCTTTAGCTGCCCCGGGTGACACCCATGCACCCCAAAGCTCTAAGCACTGAAGGCGCCAGCAGAGACACAGCAGGGAGGGCATGGAGGCTGCACAAACACGGCAGAGGACAAAAAGCAGCGACAGCCAGGCTGCTGCGGTGACACAGGCGGGGTGGGCGGACAGGCACTGTTGCCTTCATTGACTGTGCCTCGAGCCCCCACTGCCCCAAACATCTGTGCAGATAGTGCTTCACCCACCAATAAATTCTCTTGTGCAGGTCTGCTGAGTTCTCTGGGCAGCGACTGCACTGCTGCACGACCGGGTATAGCCAGCGCAGGCCACGCACGTATGGGTAGCCCCAGCCTCAGATGCTCGGCCCACCAGACCCTGGGGAACCCAGGCGCTGAACTCGGGATGGAAAGCTGCCGTCCTTCATCTTGTACCAGTTACAAATATATCAACCATAGAAAAGGGGACTCAGAGGGGATGCTCCACTGTGCTCTTTGATCAAGGGTCACCACAGCCCCTCAGAGCCTGGTGGCCACAGGGGGCATGCAGACAGAAGAGGCTGAGACCCACCGGGGTCTGGGGTAGCCCCTTGGCAAAGTCTAGGGAGCTGAGGGCTCCATGCTGCCAGCTTGGCCAGGCTCTCAGAGTGAGGTCAGCTCGGCGGCGCTGGGATCGGGGCTGGGGCCACCTAGAGGAGGCCAGGTGGGGCTGGTGGTGCCAAGGCCGCGGGCCATTTCCACGGAGGTGGGCCATCCTGCAGGTGGGAGCAGAGGGGAGGGAGGTGGGTCACACTCAGCTGCTTGGTTCCATGCCACCCACTCCTACCAACCTGGGTGGGCCACCCAGCACCCCCACTCCTGCCACTGTCTGTGGCCAGAACAACAGATGGGGCCTCCCCAGCCCTGCCGAGCACGGTGTCTCCCTCACGCAGATCACCCCGCACCCCTGGACACCGGGCACATCACCCCTCAGCCCGGGACACCGGGCAGATCACCCTGCACCCCCGAGTCGGAACACGACATGGCACGGCTTCTGCCCTCTGGGTCTCCTGCCCCCCCCCCCCCGGTTCCAGTTTCCTAGGATGTGACCACCCGCTGTCCTGCCAAGGTCGTTATGGCTGGATTAGGCTAGAACTCAGTCAACCCACGGTGGAGGGGCGGGGAGCAGCCCTGAGTGAGAACAATCCCGTGCTCAGAGTGGCCCCATGGTGGCGTCTGTGAGGCAGAGAGAGGAGCCTCCCACAGAGCCTGAGTGCTTGGATTGTGGTGTCTATGCTGCCGCCAGGCGCTGTCCCGGGATGGGGTCTGGTGTCCCCGGGGCTTGGGTAACGGTGCTGGTGCTGAGCCTGGGACGGGGCCAGCACGGCCTCAGGACTGCCCAACATCCAGCCACCAGCCCTGACGCATGGCTCCCAGTAGACACGGCCCAGCCCCACTCTCAGGTGAAGGACGGCTATCTTCTTTGGGGGCTGCGGCCTGCAGCAAGACCAGAGTTCAGAGGCTGTGAGCCTGTTCCAGACCACACCTGCACTCCCCACCTCTGGAAGCTTGACCTGAGCCATAACATTCGAACAGCACCATCCACCGACGCGCAGGCCGGGGCCCTCTGAAAGGTGCGGGTGGCGTTTCAGTCAAGGGGTATGACAGGTCAGGAGAGGGGTCCACAGAGGGATACACTGGGCTCAAGAACAGATGCGTGCGAATGCAGAGTGCAGTCAAAACAAGCACAGCTCCCAGGCCCAGCTCAAGTCCACCCAAGGGGAAAGGGCCTCTTGGAGCCTGGACCCCGGCCAGGCACTTCCCAGCGGGCTGCACGGGCCTTGCCTGACGACGGCCGCAGTCCTGCACGGGGAGCCCTGGCCTCAGAACACCAGCAGGCCCCTCAGCAGACCAGAGCTGCAGGCGGCATGTGCACCCAGACCCTTCAGGAAGGCAGAGGGCCCCCAGCCTGCCTGCTTACTTTTTGGTGGTACTCCTGGAGCTGTCTTCTCTCTCTCTCCTGTGTGTGTGGGTGTGTGTGTACATGTGTGTGTGTGCGCGTGTGTGTATATTTTCTTGAGACAAGGTCTCAGGCTGGAGTGGGCCTTTACCTCCCCAGCTCAGGCAATCCTCCTCCCACCGCAGCCCCCCTTGAGGAGCTGGGACCACAGGTGAAAGCCACCAAGCTCAAGCCAATTTTTTAATTTTTTGTAGACAGGGGGTCTCGCTATGACTCCCACACTACCTTGAAATCCTGGGCTCAAGTCATCTAACCCCTTGGTCTCCCAAAGACCTGGGATTACAGGTGTGAGCCAGTGGCTGGCCAGAGCGGCTTCGGTCAAACATCCGCCTGGGCCACCCTGATAGAGAGTGCCTCTTGTGGGGGATGAGGGGGCCTCTTGGGGGAATGGGGGTGCCAGCCTCACAGGGCCTCCTATCACTCAGTGCTGGTGTTCCACAAGGTTCCAGTACTGGCAGGGACAGGTGAGTCAGCAGCAATGGTGGGCTCGAAGCAGAAAGGCAGCCCACAAGCGACTGTCTGCCAGGCCCACGGAGGCCAGGGTGACTAGAGAAGGAGGGAGCAGGGGAGCAGGCAGCTGTGTGAGTGGATGCCCTCAGGATAGGATGCAAGATGCTCTCCCCTGGGCACCAGAAGGCCCCTCAAGAACAGACTCCCTCCAAGAAACAGGGACTGAGCTTGGGAACCGGTGATCCCAGGCTCTCCAAGCGTGGGGCGCATTCTTTTCCCCATGATTTATTACTTAAAGCCATGTCCAGAAAACGGGAGTGACCTGTTGCACATCCCAACGGGAACTCACAGGGGACCATCCGGAACGAGGCCGGGCCTGGGCCTGAGGCTCTCCCCTCTGGAAGTGTCGACCCACATCTCCCTGGGGTTCCCTCTATGCTCCTGCCTCCTGTGGGGGACAGTGGCTCTGGCACACCTGGGCTGGGTCTTTCTCCCTGCCTGGGCTGGGACTATTCCAGGGCCCCTCAAGGCTGGAAGAAGATCCTAACCGGCCACCGGGTCCAGATGGAGAGACCTCTGGCTCCAAAAGCCAGGAACCCTCAGGAGGCCACTTTCTGGGGCAAAGGTGCAGCGGCCACCAGAGCTCTGTATTCAGAACCCAGGACCCCTGGGAAGACGGATGTGGATGAAGACCTGAAAACCAGAAGGAACCCCCGCCAGAGACCAGGGAAGGGCTCCTCTCTCCAAGGACGCGCGTCAGAGCCCCCGAAGCGCGTCTGGAAGGTCACGTACCGGCTTACTCGTCTATACCAACAGAGCAGGAGTCGGGCCCCAGGGCTGCGCGGAGAGGGGAGAGACAGACGGAAGCTCAGTTAGCAAGCACGCAGCAGCTGGCACCGCCACAGCAAAGGCACCAGCCTGGGGACAAAGGTCGGGGCCATCTAGAAACAAATGCTGTGCTGCAACCACAGAGAACCGCACGGAGAACCACAGCTGGGAGGCCGAGCGTGGCCAGAATCCAACTTGGAGGAGTGCCTGGCCCTGCCTCTCCCTCCTGCAGCTCCCACAGCACAGCCGAGAGAAGGGCGCAGGAAGGACGAAGCAGGTGCAGTCCACCTCTGGGTTCCGGAGGGAAGGCCCTGGGCAGGGGCTGGGGCTAGACAGAGCTGAGCCGGGGGAAACCCTTAGACACCAGGACCCTCAGTGTTCACCATCTCATGGACCCTCCCATCTACAGGGACACCAGGGTTCACTGCCCAACCCGCAAGGCAACGGCTGCCCCTGTGAGAAACCACAGGATCCTGCGTGGGTGTTCATGATTTACTCACAGACATGAAGAGACAAGCAAGGGCTCTGTGAGGGAGACAGCCAGTGAAACAGAGGGGCCACCACACGGATTTAAAGAGAGACACAGAGCCCGGCTCAGTGGCTCACACCTGTAATCCCAGCATTTTCGGAGGCCAAGGCGGGCACATCAGGAGGTCAGGAGTTCAAGAGCAGCCTGGCCCACATGGTGAAACCCCGTCTCTACTAAAAATATAAAAATTAGTCGGGTGTGGTGGTGTGCACCTGTAGTCCCAGCTACTGGGGAGGCTGAGGCAGAAGAATCGCTTGAACCCAGGAGGTGGAGGTTGCACTGAGCTGAGACTGTTCCACTGCAATCCAGCCTGGTGACAGAGTGAGACCCCGTCTCAAAAAAAAAAAAGACACAGAAACCTGTGCTCACAAGGTTGACAGCCACATAGATGGCAGCACACAGACCCCAAAGGCAAACGTGCTGTCCGTAGCTCAAACCTGAGGCTGTGCACGCTGACCTGACGGCATCAAGCGGCAGCCGACCCCAAGTCGGGCGCCTGGCCCCAGAGTTCACCTCGGGCTGCCTGGATGTAGACTTGGCCTCTCTATGCCACCTCCACAGATGACTGCCGCCTGCCCCTGTCTGTGCACCTGAAGAAGGCCCGAGACCCTCCCTGGGTATGGGGCATGAGACCCCAGGGTCCTGGTCTCATCTGTGTGGGCCCTCAGTGGCTGAGGCGTTGCCTCTCAGACACTGACCCGCAGGGCCACCCCGCAGGATCAGAAGTCACCCTTGTAGCTCCCAGAGGCTCAAGTCCTTCTCCCGGCCCCTCCTCCATCACCTTCCAAGTTTTTCATCAGAATGAAACATCTGAGGTCGTTTCAAAGACCTTACTGGAATTCTGTGTCACTTTAAGGTAAGCTAGTCCTAAATGCACCTTCTGCTGTGAGCTGTTAGGAGCAGACTGCAGCTATCATCAGGGACCTGGGGCAGTGCCTGCTCCTGCACCTGTGACCCGCCCCGCCCAGCCTGTGAGCACAGGCTACTGCTCAGCCAGAGTCCGGAAGGGACAACGGGCCCTTCCAACTAAAGGGCATCACCATCACCATCACCCAATGCCAGGCCCAGGTCACCAGCTGACCCAGGAGGACTGAGCACCGGTTGGCCCTGGTGTCAGGAGGAGGTAAAGCAGCAGCCACAAGGGAGGAGCCATGCCCCTAAGTAGCAGCTCTGGGGTCACATCTGAAGCCACCAAGTTCCCCCGTTTATCTCAGTTTCAGAGCTGCAGAAGGCCTTGCGGCAGGCACAGAGACAGCACTCTGAGCCCCCACTTCCCTCCCGGTCTTTGGAGCTCAGGATTTGAAGCTGAGGATCTTATCCCAGCAGAGCAGAGAGTGAAGGTACTTGGCTGATGGGGCCTGCCTAGGCCCGAGCCTCTGGGAAAAGTGAAAACGGCAACCCTTTCTCCTGGCCTTGCCACTCCCCGCTGGCCCCTGGCGCCCCCGCACCTGTCCTCTGTGCCCTGGCCTGGGATGTGCTGCTGCATCTAGACAGGTGGCCAACATCAGGCCTGGGGTAGGGGTGACCCAGAAGCCACTGTCCCTGTTCTCTGTGGCCTGGGGCCCGCTGCCCAGCACAGCATGTGGCACCTGCTTCCGCTCCGTCTGCAGCGCTCAGGCTCTGCTAAGAGCTCACCTGGCACCCAGCATGGGGCCTGCGGGCCCACGGAACGACCAGAGATGGGGGAAGATGTGATGATCCCAGCAGGGCCAGAGCTGCCCTCCTGCAGCAAGCAGGAGGCACAGGGAAAAGGAACCCATCCTCTCACAGGCAGCCTCTCTCCCCTCCTGTAGCCAAGCTGGCCCCAGGAAGGGAAGGGGCTTTGGTGCAGACTCCACTCCCAAGAGCCAGGCCTGGCACTATGCTGCCTTGTGGCCCTGGGCTGCATCCTGCTTCAGGGTCAATAGCAGGGGAATGGCTTAGCACCAGGGAGAGAACCGGGCTCCAAAGACCGGCCCCTGCTAAGCATGGGCCATCAGAGCAGGGGCTCCCTCCCAGGGGACTGAGACAGGAACCCTGCCCCTCACCCCCAGCCCCCCAGCCCCTCACCTGGCAGGTAGATGTCGGCAGGGGGGCCTCGGCCACAGTGCTCAGGGCTGCTGTCCTGCAGGACATTCTCAATGGACGGTGCTCGGGTCCCTGCAGGCAGAGGGCGAGGTCAGGGACCTACAGGCAGGGACCAGGTCCCAGCAGGTCCCTCTGGACAGGACCCAAGGACTGCATAGCCACTGCAGGGTCCCCAGGATGGGGCTCCAGCGGGACTCCACCCTCGACCGCACCTGCTCTCCCAGGACCCCAAAGGCGGGTGCTTTCCTTTCTTTCCCTCCTTCCTACCCTCCAGCACGGGGCTTTCTCCCCCCGTTTTCACACTGTGTCTCAGATGTTCAGAGCATGGGGTTTTGTTTCTGACACAGAAACATTACACATCCACATTTCAAAAGCAGGACTGAATGCTGGCAGGTGCTACCCATCCCTGGCAGACAGCCCTGCAGGGTGAACAACATGGCCTGGCCCCGTCACCCATTCAGTCCCTCCCAGCCAGGATCCCAGAACCACCAAGTGGGGAGGGGGGCATCTTGGCTGAGAGTTCCTGGGGCAGAGGAGAGGCTGGCCCAAACCCGTCGCCTGGTCCCAGCATGCAGTTTGCACCCATGGGAAGAGGGGCTCACCTTGCTTTGGTGACGACTCATCAACCTCTTCTGTTAGGAAACTCTAGGAAACAAAAAAAAAAGACCACAAAAAAAGAATAAAATAAACACAAAAACAGGAAACTCTAGGAAACAAAGGGGAAAGTGGCCTGGAGCTTGGAGACCTGCGGCCACCACTCCAGGACAAGCTGCCATCAGCCAGGGCCCTCCTGAGACCCAGACAGCCGCTCCACCAGGGGATGCTGCGTCCACAGACCGAGGCTAAGGAGCCAAGAAACTCAGCAAGGGCCAAGAGGTGCGGGAGGGCCCAGGCGGGCAATGGGATGGGGTGTGATTCCAGCGATGGGCTGGAGGGCTGGCCAGGGCGGGCGCATGAAGCCTCCCGGGGGGCCTCACCTCAGGGGAGCTGCTTTCCCGCAGTGCCAGCTCTGTGCCACCCAGTGGGGGAGGGGCATCCACATCCTCGGAGAGCTTCTCCTCATCCTCTTCGTGGATGGGGGAAGATGGGGACCGCAGGGTGCTGAGGACAGAGGAGAGGGTGGGCAGGGATGAGAGGCTAACGACAAGAAATGCCAACTCTGTCAAAGTCGTGCAGGGCCACTGCCCTGCCAGCACTAGCGGGCCCCTGCACATGCCTGCCAGGACCCATGCAAAGGACACTCCCTGGCGAGGCGCTTCCATCACCCACCACTGGGAGCAACCCAAATGGCCAGCAGGCAAAGGCAGCCACCACAGACCCGCCCAACAGAGGGGCCTCTCTCCTGGCACACTGGCAGACCTAGGCTTCCTTTCCTTTCTAGAAAGAGAAGAGAAACCACTGGTGGTTCCTGGAGTGGAAGCAGCAGGAGACAGAGGCCCCTGTTTCTCTCTGAGCTTTGGTGCTGCCTCCTCATGGGCATGGCAGGTGCCCTGGGCAGCTTCCTGACACTCTTCTATGAGAAGTAACACGCCCAAGGCAGAGTCCCCCCGGCAGCTGCTCTACACTCCACAAGGCTCCAGGGAAACCACGACGGACCCGGGGCCAACCCCAGGAGCCAGGCCCTCGAAAGGCTGTCATGTGACAGACAATGCACTCACCGCCTGGAGAGGGACCACGCCCCGTGACTCGTCAGGGGCGAACCGCAAGAGCAGTGAGTGTGCCTGGGTCACTGTCAAGTCCCGAGTTTCAGCTGCCCTGGCCGCTCACCGGCAGAGTCGGCCTACGTGACCAGCCCCCAGGAAAGTCCAGGAACCCTGAGACTCAAAGGGCCTCCCCTTGGCAGAGACACAGCACGGACCCCTGCAGTTTCCCCACCAAGAGCATGTATGCGTGTGCACACCATGTAGCCCTGGTTGGGGGACAATGCCTCTGGCTGCCCAGACACTCTTCCTGCCTCGTCTGCTCCACGTTCTCTGCTGTGATAAACTTTATCCACAAGCCTAACCTGCTATGGGGTCTCGGAGTCCTTCTAGGGGATCACTATATGGAATACACCAGAAACTGACTTGAAACCACAAATCCACCCACCACACACGTGCCACCACACCCGCCCCATGCACCCAGCCTGATTGCCACTCACCTGTCGGGCGCCTTGCTCTGAGACCTGCCCTTCTGGCGGTTGCTGTCCAGGATGTGATCAATGGCGGCGAGTGGACAGCTGGCCTGGGACAGGCCGTCCGAGACGCCCGAATAGGTGATTTCTTCATAAAGAGGGGCTGAGGGGATGGCCGGGGAGACAGCCCGGAGGCCGTTGAGCGCCTCGAGCAGCGAGATGGGCTCATAGCCGGGTGGGACGCTGTCAGAGCTCTGCAGGGACAGGGCAGGTGAGAGGGGGGCTCATGCCCAGGGACCACCTGCTCCCCAGACCCTCTTCCCGATGACCTCCTATCCACTCTGTCCTTTGGGGGATTTAGACTCCCCTGCCCTCAGAGGGTGGCCAAGAGCTCCCTGGCAGCACCGATGCCCTCCCTGCCTCAGCCATCAGCTCCAGCATGGGCCCGGATGCCCAAACACCCATGCTGGTGCCTGGGATGATGGGCACGAGGGGATCTGCCAAGAGCTGCCCCAGCCCTGGCCTCAGCTGGCCCCTCCCTGGCTTTCAGTCCCGCCTGGCCACAGGTGGAGAGAGAAGTGTTAGTGACAGACAGAGGAGCTAGGAGCTAGGAGCGGGGGCAGAGCGAAGCCATGCCAGAGGCAAGAGACACGGTTGGGGGGTGTCCTGGACCAGGGAGAGCTGAGCTGCTGGGAGCTGTGCCCTGCCCAGGCCTCTGGGGGCTGACGTGCTCCAGGCAACGCTAACAGGTGCCCTGGCTAAGAGCCGCTGTTCTCCCCTCATGGGGAACAGACAGAATGGAAGAGGCTGAGGAAGAAGAAAAATGCCCAGGTTCTGGGGAACGGAAGTAAGACTGCAGAGGCCTGCTCGGTCCCCACAAAACCAGGCTGAGGGCCAAAACACTCATCATTGCTCCTTCCGGGAAACCCCAGCCTGCCTGACTGAGCTCCTAGAAGGAAGGGGAAAGTGAGATGGGTGGGGGGTGCCTGGGACCATGGGCAGGTGGGAGAGTGGGCACGGCCCAGAATTCTTTTCTGTACCCCACATTTGCTCCCATGCCTGCCTCCAAGTTAAAGGTAAATAACTACACAGAGTCCCCTTACCCCTCTAGAAAGGAAGACGCGCTCCGGTGGTTCCGGAGCGGCCTCCACCTCTCTACACCAAGGCCCACAGGATTTCAGCTGAGTCTGCCCCGGCCGCAGAGGCTCCAGGTAGGCATGTGCTGGTCCCCCTGCCTGCTCCCTGGGGCACAAGGAAAGCCCAAGAAAACCAAAGTCCTCAGCCCAAACAGCTCGAACCCGCAGGGTGAAGGAGCAGGACGCGGGACCGAGAAGCATGCGCAAGGGGCACGTTTGCAAAACACAGCAGCGACGTTAGTTCCGCCTGCAACATCCATTCCACTGCCAGCAAGAAAAAAAGGGAAACGGCACGGGGGCCACGCAGGGCGGGGGCAAAGCTGAGGGGAGGGCGGCGAGGCCAGCAAGCCTGCGTTTCGCCCACGGACCGAGAGCTCATCTGGTTCCAAACACTCCCTGGGCAGGAAGGCCAGGACTGTGAGAGCAGAGCTGACAGGTTACCCAAATCAGACACTAGCCTGGGGCGGAAACCATCTCCCCTATTTGTCGTGGGTTTAAAAATGAGGGCGTGGGGCAAAAAAACATAGCCAGAGGCCCAGACACTTACTGTTTCCCTTTTAGGTTTCTTGCTGGTCAGGGAGGCGGGGTGCGGCTTTGATTTTTTAAAGGGACACTGTCAAGATAAAAATCATATGTTTTACAACTACCACCCCCGCGCGGCCCTGGAGTGGGCTGGACAGGTCTCTGACTAGCTCTCCTCTTGCCACGCGGAGGCCCAGAACTTCAAAACCTTCCAGTGGATGTGAATCTCGGGACCATGCCAAGGGCAGGTTCTGACTCGGGTCTAGGTGGGCTGTGTGAGTCCCAGCAGCTCCCAAGAGTGGTGTCGCTGGAGCGGGGAGGGTGTGGAGCCTAGTCCCACCCCAGTGCCTGCCCACCCGCAGTGTGGGTCACCTGGAGCAACCGATTTGGCCAACGTGGACATGAGAGCAGCTGGACGCTCCCTAATGCGAATGGGTGCAGGGTGGGGATCCTGAAGCCACCCTGGTCAAAGTCCCCCAGCCACTGCCCGGGCACTGCCACTACCCACCACAAACCATGAACCCCTAAAGAGGGCTGAGGAGAAAAGTCAGCCCCAGAACCACCCACCCCACAATCATCTTTAGGGACTCACTGGAGAGAAAGCCACAGTGGCTCTTTCTGGCACTACGTGGAATGCACCTGGCAGGTGAATAGGAGTGTTTGCTTTCACTCCCTGAGGAGGGGAGGGCAGCTCTCTGGGTGGGCGCCAGCCCTTCTGGGGGCTCAGAGCCACCTGTCACACCTCGGACCCCAGCGCCCTACACTGTAGGGGAATCTCAGCTCACTCAGTGTAAGAGGGACAAACACAGAAGGACCTGCCAGACCCTCGGCCACCAGGACACAAACAGGGAGGGGCAAAAACAAGTGACAATAATAAACCTAGCTACCGCCTGAGCATGGATCACTCCCTCCGTGAAACCCTCTTGGGGGCTAATCCCCCAGGGGCTGCTTCTCTCTCCACCAAAACCCAGAGCGCACGCAGCATCTCCAAATCAAAGCCAACGCCCAAAGTGCCAGAGGGCGTGGTGCCAGGAGCCCCGGATGACAGGGGATGCCAAGCCATGTTTCTCCACCAGCTTCAAGACCAGGTAAGATTTTAAAGGAGAAACCCAATATCTGGGTTTTAAGGGAAATTCCAGACTTTCACACATTGGCTCCATTTCAGAAACATTGCATCTGCTGCCAGGGAGGCCCACAGGCCCCAGGTCAAGGTCCTGCTCAAGGGGGCTCGTGAGGAGCCTTTGACAGCAAAGGCGGTGTCTGTAAATGCCAGTCCTTGGGGCTCTGCTCCTCTTTTCCGTTTAGAGAGGCAGCAGGGCCTGCAAGAACCAACGACTTCAAACAGCCACAGCTAAGAGCCCAGAAAGGGATGCACCCTGACAGTGCGCGCGGCCAGCAGGGAGCAGGGGCCCGAGAACCAGACCCTGGGCCAGCCAGTCCCTGCCACCTCCCCCACTCTGCTCCCCGCCCACCACAGCCCCTGCCACCGTCCCAGCCTCTGTGTCGGTCTCTCCCTGTCTCTCTCTCCGTGTCTCTCCACATCTCTTTCTCTCCCTGTGTCTCTTCACATCTCTGTCTCTCCACATCTCTCCCTGTCTCCATCTCTCCCTGTCTCTCATATCTCCCTTTATCTCTCCCTGTGTCTCTCCATATCTCTCCCTGTCTCTCCCTGTGTTTCTCTGTATCTGTATCTCTCCATCTCTCCCTATTTCTGTCTCTCCACATCCGTCTGTGTCTCTCCCTGTCTCTCTCTACATCTCTCCCTGTCTCTCCACATTTCTCCACATCTCTCCCTGTCTCTGTCTCTCCCTGTTTCTCTCTACATCTCTCTCAATGTCTCTGTCTCTCCCTGTGTCTCTCCACATTTCTCTCCATGTCTCTGTCTCTCTCTTTGGGTTCTTGGAGCCAGAGTTCCACCTCCCCTGTGTGGCTGAAGCAGGGTCTGCCCATTAAGGTTCCCATGAGGGAGCCTGGTGGGCCTGGAGCTCAGGAGGAGGGTCACCAGCACTCTTCACACAGCGACTCATGAGGGAAATGGCACAGCTCATTCACTAAGAGCCACAGGATGGAGGTGGTGGCTCATACCTGTAGTCCCAGCACTATGGGAGGCTGAGGCACGAACGTCACTTGAGCCCAAGAGTTCAAGACCAGCCTGGGCAACATGGTGAAACTCCAACTTACTAAAAAACGAAACATCAGTCGGGCATATTGGTATGTGCCTGTGGTCACAGCGTCTTGAGAGGCTGAGGTGATAGAATCCTTTGAGCCTAGAAGGTGGAGGATGCAGTGAGCCGAGACTGCACCACTTTGGGCGCACTCAAGCCTTGGTGACAGTGAAACGCCCCGCCTCAAAAAGAACAACAAAAAAAGCACCTGGTTCCACCGAGACCGCGACCACGCTCAGCCCTGACACAGGCACTGGAAGCTGATGGCAGCAGCACTGTTCCCAGCAGTGGCACCCCCGGACCCAGCCTGGCCACCCCGTTTATGCTTCACAGCCACCTGTGGGGGCCACGCCTGCCCACTGGACAGACGAGGACACGGGGCTGCTGGCTGACTGTCTGGGCCCTGGGCCTGGTCCGGGCACTCACGCCCCTCTCATGCCCACCCATCCCGCAGGCAGGAGGCGGCACTTACAGAGTGCTCATCGTGCTCCAGGCTCTGGGCCAGGACGGGGCTGAAGGACACAGGGGACAGGGCTCCTGGTTTCTTCCGCACTGCCCGGATCTGCAGGAGGGCCCGGAAAGCTGTGGCAGAAGGAGGGCTCTCATCAGGCCAGGATGCCCGGCCCAAGGGCACCCGCCAAGCCCCAGGAATCGACCCCCACCCACCCCACCACCGCGGTACTGGGACAACCCCGCTTCCAGATCAGAACAAACAGTCTTAACGAAATGGCCCGAGGTAGGGAGACACATCAAGGCCACGCAGTGCTGCCCAAGGCAGGGCTCCAGAGGGAGTGTCCACTGGGGAAAATGAGGCAAGGACATCACACTGTGGAAACAGGAGGGGAGTCACGCTGGGGAAACTGAGGCAAGGACATCACACTGCGTAAACAGGTGGGGAGTCACGCTGGGGAAACTGAGGCAAGGACATCACACTGCGGAAACAGGTGGGGAGTCACGCTGGGGAAACTGAGGCAAGGATGTCACGCTGGGGAAACTGAGGCAAGGACATCACACTGCGGAAACAGGTGGGGAGTCACGCTGGGGAAACTGAGGC